>CM061142.1:361482246-361765251 GCA_030789695.1 Scilla litardierei | reverse complement strand
TTGTCTTGTCACGTCTTGAATACTTGGGTTTGTTGAGTATTGATTCCCCGGATTTGGTTTTGGATGATGCGCAAACCTAAATATCGTGTACTAACTGTTTGTGAGCGCAGTTAAGGAGATCATCGCCAAAAGAATACGTACATCAAAAGCGACGTCTCAAGACTTCTCAATATGCATGATCGTGTGCCTGAAGCTTCGTTGAAGCTCAAGGAGTTTTATTGAAGTCAAGAATGAAGATTGAAGCTTTGAAGACGGTTCGTCATGTTTTATTTAATGTCTTCTAGCTTCATAGAGTAGAATGTTAATCCTTGAGTATGACTTACATTATAATCTTCATTTCGCTCATATCTTAGAGCTAGGATTATCATAGAAGCCATTAGAAACTTTCCCGAAGCTTATCGCTTCTTCCCTCGGCTTCTAGTGCATCTTAGTTGGTTCAAGAAGAAGAACCAACCGACTAGATGACAATCTATTCGGTTGACAACTCTTTATGAACCGACTAAATGTCCTTGCTCATTTCAGCTCATTCCCTGGTGATCAATTGTCGGTCAAAGAAGGTTCACCGACCGACTAGATTACGATCTAGTCAGTTAGGAGTCCTTCTCAGACCGACTAGTTATCATTGCCTAAATTCAGCCTGAGTTACTGTTTCGAGTTAGTCGGTCTAAGAATGATTGTCGACCGACTAGTTGTGAAACTAGTCGGTTGGAATTTGTTCTCAGACCGACTAGTTCAACTTGCTTTCAGACTATTTGTTTTGACTCCTAGTCGGTCTAAGAACACTCACCGACTGACTAGTTATGAAACTAGTCAGTTGGTAAGTCTTCTTAGACCGACTAGTTCTTTATGCCTAAACTTTCTCTTTTGGCTGTCGAACTGTTAGTCGGTTCATGAAGAATCACCGACTGACTAGTTGCAAATCTAGTCGGTCAGTTATCCTTCTTAGGCCGACTAGTCTGCTTCAGAATAGAGCCGTTAGAGCATTTATTGCATGAATTTCTTCTCCCTCTTTCCTCTATCTTATATATACTTGGAGGGGTTCTTTCATAGGACCCAAGGCTGATCATTTGAGATATTTGAGAATCAAAGAGGAGCCATTAAACTCAATTCCTAAGCTCTCTCTTCCTCACTAGAATCTCTCTCTCACTTGTATTTCAAAAGAGAGATTCATTGATTGTGAGCCTTCCAAGCCAAGGAGCTTGATCCAAGGTCACCAACTCCACCCTAGGCTTCCATTGCTGGTCAACATCTTGGAGCTACGGTTTGGTGCCTTCTTCTTCCTCAAAATCCCTCCTTACCCTAATTTGGTAAGCATTACTCAAGGCATAGGATTTTGTGGTAAGTGTTTCTTTATTTCATTTCAATTGATATTGCAATTGTGTCTCTCGGTTGTGAGAGAGGTTGTGATCCCGGGTTGTGGGAGTCACATTTACTTTGTGTATGATTTGGTCTTGTGAAGGTTTTTCACAAGAATTTCATAGTGCTAAATCTTGAGTTAGGGTTTCTAACTCAAGTATCCGGAGGGGATCCGGGTGGTTGGGACGTAGGATCACCGGGAACATGTCGGGGAGACTTGGGTGGATCCGAACCCGTTACATGCTTTGTTTGCGTTTGTTAATTCTTGTTGATTGTTGTTTGTAGTCTATTCTGCATTGTTGTTTGTATGTTTGCATAATAATTAGGAATAACTCTCTTGCTTATTTTAAAGTACTATTCACCCCCCCTCTAGTACGTGTGCAGTTGCTACCACAGGGCACTACAATTGGTATCAGAGCCAAGGTTAAAGCTATAAGTTCAAAGCTATGCAAACAACGACTACAATGTCTTCAAGGATCGTCAAGGATCTTCTTCAGTTATGGAAGGGCAATCCTCAGTCAGGCCTCCTCACTTCAACGGTACCAACTATGGGTACTGGAAATGCCGGATGGAAACCTTACTCCGGAGCGCTTCACTTTGGAGAGCCACAATGACGGAGTATGTCGAGCCCGCCGAACAAGATTTCGCAAAGTGGACTACCGCGGAGGTCGCCGCGGAGGTAAGTAATGCCAAGGCAATGAACGCCTTGCAATGTGCGTTGGAGCCCGAAGACTTCAACAAGATATGCACATGTAAGAGTGCATATCAAGTATGGAACCAACTCCTCATCTTGCATGAAGGGACGAGCACGGTAAAAGATTCTAAACTCGCTATCGCTAACAAAGAATTTGAGTTGTTTCACATGGAACAGGGTGAAACTATGAAGGACTACTATGCTCGCTTCGTGGACATATCCAACGAATTGGAAGCACTTGCGAAGATCTACACCCTAAAGGAGAAAGTCGCGAAGATAATCGACAGACTTCCTTCTTATTGGGAAAAGCGTACCTTCGCCATCGAGGAAGGTAACGATATGAATAAGTACACAGTTGTACAACTAATGGGTACCTTGTTGTCTTACGAGGTACGCAAGGAGAGTAATATAAAGATGAAGGAGAAGATGAAGGCGTACTTGAAGCAAGACGAGCCAAAGAAAAAGGTGATTGCATACAAGGCCGCTCCATCTATCGATGATGAAGAATCGGAAGAAGAATCAGAAGAAGAGTTGGACATGGAAGCTTTGGCCGATTTGGCAAAAAAGTTCGACCGATTCTTTCGACAAGGTAAGTTGAAGAGTAAATCTAAATTTATTTCAACTAATGTCTCCTCTCCCGTGTGTTATAAATGCAACAAGCCAAGACATATCAAGCCAGATTGTCCTCTAAACAAACACAAGGAGAAGTGGAAGGCATTCAAGCACGACAAGTCGAGAAGGCACAAGAAAGGACTTGTAGGCACCTTCACCGACTCCGACTCCTCAAGTGGAGAATCGGACGATGAAAGAGTGGAGAAAGCACACACGTGCTTCATGGGAAAAGAGGAACGTGTTCAAGAGACCTTCTCCGATGAAAGCGAAGATGAAAGCGAGGATGGAAGCGAGGATGAAGGCAAAGAGGTAACTATAGATGAACTTAGATTAGCCAACGAACAACTTTGGAATAAGTTTTCTAATTTGGCTACTAAATTTATTAAGACTAAAAATGAGCTAGATAGTCTTAAAAACTCGCCTAAGCCTATCATCGTCAACAACGACACCGTTGTTGAAGGGTTGAGAAATGAGATTTTAAATCTCAAATCTCAACTTGAGCATGTTCATGTCAAGGATTCGGATGAACATGTGATAGCAGATTTGACGTCTCAAAACTCAACTTAGAGTATTGAGAATAAAAATCTCAAGTCACGTGTTTGTGCACTCGCATCGCAAGTATCCACCTTGGATGCTTCTTTGCATTCTCTCACCGAGAAGTATGAATGCACATTAGGCCGAATTCATGAATTCAATAAGGGTAAGGGCCATTTGGACAATATCCTAAATGACTTACTTCCGGCCAATCATCACATTGGCTTGGGGTATAAGTTGGGAGACTCGTCCAAATCGTCCGCCACCTTTGTTAGGCCAACTTCCGATGCTTCTACTAGTGGAAGTAAACACTTCATGGGTAGTTCTTCTACCAATGGTGCTTCCACTAGGTACACACCCCCATTTGGAAAGAAACCCACTTTGGGTGGACCTCCAAAGAAGGGTCATGCTTTCATGTATACGATGTCACGTAGGAACACACATCCTACTCCACATTTTAGCACGTATGATGATTTTTATGCTCCGCATCCATGAGCACGTGCACACCTTGTGAGACACACTCATGCACGTGTTCCACCACATGCATATGTTCATTCTCATTCTCATATGGATAATTATCATCATGCATCATTGCATCATATGCCATATGCATATCCACGACATGCATCACAGAGAAATCAACAACGTATGCATGTTCCCAAAAGGAATAGGGCTCCCAAAATCTTCACTATTTGGTGCCCGAATGACACAAATATGCATGAGAAACAAGCGTACATGAATTCTTACTTTATGCATGTCGTGAACAATGATGATTATGTAGGGAAGTCTAAGTCCAATTGGACTTGGCTTCCAAAAGTCAATCTCTTAGGACCCAATGTGCTTGGGTACCATGGAATGATATTTTATCTTTAGGTACTCAAGGTGTCACACCCCGCTTCCCAAAAACGTGGAGGCGAAGCGTGAGAAGGTCCGCTCAGACTTGAAGCTACAAAGCCGCAAGTCCGATAAGCGTCAAATATTACGAAGAAACAGGTCCCTGTAATGTGACTCGGAACAACAATAACAATAATAGAGAAAGAGACAATTAATATAAAATTAATCAACTCAGAGTCCAGATATAAAAATTCAACAACAGAAAAGCCACCATGCAACCAAAAAAAGTGTCCAAAGAAAAGGCCTAGCATGGACAACAAAAAAAAACTAACAGCAACGGTGCTACTCACCGACAACAACTCACAACCAACAAAAGAAGAATGAAGGCGCACTAGGACTGGTCACCGGTGTCCTCGTACTCAACGTCAGCAACAGAGTCGGGCACGAACTCCACGAACTCGTCACTCTCAGCTGCAACCTCTGGCTCAGCAACTAACATGCGTCACCCAAAGAGAATGGGCACATGTCAGCAAGTCTACAAGACTTGTGCAAGGAAACAAAAAGGAGAGTGGAACAACCTAGCAGTTCTAAAGTAAAGTATGACATGACATGTTATGCAAAAAGAACAACATCAGTTTATGTTATAGCATGGTTATAGCATGGCAAGTAACATGACATGGCAAGTAAACAATTACATGGCAAGTACAAGAATTTGTAAGCACGTCATGCACAGAGATTCCGCCCTTTGGCTAGAGTGGCTGTACGGGCCAACTCTTACGCTCAAGTGACCGTTTATCCCTACCCCTCCACGTGTGTCTAGCCAGGGCACTACCCCCGAACATGTAATGCTCGCTTCTGGATCATGAGCCAGGAAGTGTTTTTAACACGTATGGCGTAGGGTTATGCCCGCATAACGGGCGCCTAGCCGATAACACGGAAACACGGATTTGTACAAGGATTTGTAGCGTGTGCTACGATGCAACATGCGACATGATAAGTATAATGGATGCACATGACATTTTAATTGAAATGAAATTTGTGTACCGTTAAAGAAAAGTAAACATGACAGGCAATTGTATGAAATGGCATGACAGGGGAAATTCTAGCTTCGTTGTCAAGCTAGAATTGAAGTTGCGCCTAGACTGCTATCATTTCACGGTCTAGTCTCTTTCACGCTAAAACAAGTATTGGCCTAAGAAGCATGGCCTAAAGGACGGTTGGCAAGTTTCACTTGCCTAGAACCGAAGTTGTTGTTCGAC
Organism: Scilla litardierei; assembly: GCA_030789695.1. Taxonomy (NCBI): domain Eukaryota; kingdom Viridiplantae; phylum Streptophyta; class Magnoliopsida; order Asparagales; family Asparagaceae; genus Scilla; species Scilla litardierei. The sequence continues at coordinate 361,759,962 of CM061142.1, read as the reverse complement.
GTGAGTCACATGATCGGTATCCTACAGAAATTGGGTTCGATGTTATGGAAAAATAAAATATTAAACTTAGGGTTCAAAACCGTTTTGCATTGGGATCCTACAACGTCTAATGAATTGTTTTTAATTAGGGTTTCTAATTTACAGTGAGGGTTATGAGGATTAAAGGATAGATCCACTAACCGTAAGAGTAGCGAACGAAAGACGCCAACCAGGTCTAGCTTTGGCGACGGAAGAACGATCCCGGAAAGCTACGGCTGAAATTTGAGATCCGGCGGCCCAGGAAAGGTGGTCAGCGCAAGAATCGACGAGAGGGGAGCTTCGAGGAGGAAAGAAATGGCTTGAGGAAGGTTGGGGATGATTTGGGGAAGAGATTGGCTCAGAAAGAATGAAGGAAGAATGAAAGAATCGAAGAGATTAAACTTGAAAACGAAACGGCGGCTGTGACTTAACATAGGTTTACTGGGCAGTTTAGTCGGTCAGAGAAGGGTGATCGACCGACTAGTTTAAGATCTAGTCGGTCGGTCGTCTAACTTAGACCGACTAAAAGCCAAACCGTGAACAGGGTTGGTACAGGTAGACAGATTTAGTCGGTCTGCGAAGGCCCGTCGACCGACTAGTTTAGGATCTAGTCAGTCGTTGATTGTTCATAGACCGACTAAGAGAGAAATTAGGTAGATATTAAGCACTGAGAGTTAGTCGGTCAAGGAAGGAATCTTAACCGACTAGTTTCAGAACTAGTCGGTCGGTAATTGTTCTTTGACCGACTAACCATAAACAGTAACTTAGACGGTACAGTAGGACTCAGAATTAGTCGGTCTGAGTACAAGTCCTGACTGACTAGTTTAGGAACTAGTCGGTCGAAGTATGAGCTTAGACCGACTAAATGTAAACAGTAACTAAGCTGAAATTTACTGACAAGAACTAACCGGTCTGAGAAGGATTGCCGACCGACTAGATTGCAATCTAGTCAGTTGACTCTCCTTCACGAACCGACTAAGATGCACCATAAGTGCCGAAACGAAGTGCGGAGCTTCAGGAAGATTCCTATGGCCTCTAGGATCACTCTAGCTCTAAGATTAAGACACTGTGAAGCTAATCGTAAGGATTTCTAACAGAAAAACACACAAGGAAGGAAACATCCAATATTATTCAAATAAAATAGTCATTACAAAAACCGGTCGTTACATGCTCCCCACCTTAAGAAAAATTCCGCCCTCGGAATTTCCTAACACTCACGTGTCAGGGAACAAAAGTGGGTAGCGCTCACGCATCTCATCTTCTCTCTCCTAAGTAGACTCTCCTGGCGAGCCGTGTCGCCACATCACTCTAACAAGATAGACGATCTTGTTCCGAAGTGACTTCTGACGCCTGTCCAAAATCTGCACTGGCTGCTGGTCATACGTCAGATCAGGGCGAACGGTGATCTCCGAGAAATCCACAGCGTGAGATGGATCGCTGATGTACCGACGAAGCTGCGACACATGGAAGACATCGTGAACTCCTTCCAAAGAAGGCGGCAAAGCTAAGCGATAGGCTACCTCACCAACTTTCTCCAGAATATCAAATGGTCCAAAGTATCTCGGGCTCAGCTTCCCCTGTTTCCCAAAGCGAATCACTCCTCGATTCGGGGAAATCTTCAAGAACACATGGTCACCTGGCTGAAACTCCAACGGACGCCGTTTAGCATTAGCCCAATGCTTGAAACGGTCCTGAGCAATCCTCAGCCTCTCCCGTATGTTCATGACACCATCCACGGCCTCCACGATCATCTCAGGTTCTAACAGCTCCCGATCTCCAATGTGATCACAGCTCAGTGGCAATCGACATTTCTTCCCATATAACGCAGCAAAAGGTGCCATGCCAATACTCGCCTGGTAGCTGTTATTGTAGGCAAACTCCACGAGGTGGAGATGATCCTCCCAAGAACCCTTGAAGTCCAACATACATGCCCTTAGCATGTCCTCCTAGATCTGGATCGTCCTCTCGGACTGGCCATCCGTCTGAGGATGGTACGCCGTACTGAAACTCAGACTCGTACCCAAACTCTTCTGCAGACTCTGCCAGAACTGAGATGTGAATCTCGTGTCTCTGTCCGACACGATACTCACAGGGACTCCGTGAAGTCGTACGATCTCCTGCACGATTCACGTTACATCACTATCCAAACTAGGAAAAAGGAAATTAAACGGAGAGTAAAAGGTTTACCTCCATATATCTCCTCGCTAGTGCCTCAGTAGACTATCCTACTGGGAATGGAATAAAGTGCACGGATTTGGTCAATCTGTCTACGATCACCCAAATCATGTCATTCTGCTTTGGACTCCGAGGTAGTCCAGTCACGAAGTCCATAGTGATGTGTTGCCACTTCCATTCCAGAATCAGAAGCGGTTGTAGCAACCCCACCGTTCGTTGATGCTCCGCCTTTACCTACTAGCAAACCAAGCACTTGGCTACACTCCGAGCCACACTCCTCTTCATACCATGCCACCAAAAATTCAGGCGAAGATCCTTGTACATCTTGGTCCCACCAGGATGCACAAAATACGGCGAACTGTGTACCTCCGTCAACAGCTCCTCTCTGATGTCCCCAGCTGGCACACACAACCTGGCTCCAAACCTCAACGAGCCATCCTCATGAATCAGGAAGTCAGTCCGTAGACCGGCTTCCACCATCTCCCGAATCCTCACCAATTTCGGGTCTCCAGCCTGTCCAGCCTTGATCCTATCCACGACCGTCGACTGTATCTGCATACACATCAACGAAGAGACCTCACTAGGCAGAACAATCTCAATACCGGACTCGTAAAAATCCTGCTGCAATCTCCACTACGAAGTCAACAACATCACCGCCGGAAGCCTACTCAACGCATCAGGAACCACATTCATCTTGCAAGGGTGATACTGCAGATCAATCTCATAGTCCGCCATGAGCTCCAACCACCAACGATGTCGCATGTTGAGCTCCTTCTGAGTAAAGATATACTTCAAGCTTTTGTGATCGGTGAAGATCTTCACCTTCTCACTCAGCAGGAAGTGCCTCCAAATCTTGAGCGCAAACACAACAGCGGCCAACTCCAAATCATGCGTCGGGTAATTCTTCTCATGAGCATTAAGCTGACGAGAAGCATACGCGACCACGTGCCCATGCTGATGCAATACGCAACCGAGACCCTTGCCAGAAGCATCGCAAAAGATCTCAAATCCTCCACTCCGGTCGGGCACAGCAAGAACGGGGGCAGACGTCAACCTCTCCTTCAGAACACCAAAAGCTCCCTCGCAATCATCAAACCAAACAAAAGATACATCCTTCCGCGTCAATCTGGTCATCGGCTCGGTAATACGGGAGAAATCCTTGATGAATCGCCGGTAATAACGTGCAAGTCCAAGGAAACTCCAGATCTCAGACGCTGACTACGAAACATGCCACTCCCTGATGGCCTTAATCTTCTCGGGGTCCACCAAAATACCATCTCCAGTCACCACATGCCCAAGAAAAGCGACCCTATCCAGCCAAAACTCGCACTTGGAATACTTAGCATACAACCTATGCCTCCTCAAGATCTCCAATACTGTCCTCAAGTGCGACGCATGCACTTCCTCTGACTTCGAGTAGATCAGAATGTCATCAATGAAGATAACGACAAACTTATCCAAAAAGTCATAGAAGATCAGATTCATCAGATTCATAAATACCGCGGGTGCATTGGTTACACCGAAAGGCATAACCACGAACTCGTAGTGTCCATATTTCGTCCTGAAAGCTGTCTTCGGAACATCCTCCTTCCTCACCTTCAGCTGGTGATAACCACTCCTCAGATCCAGCTTAGAGAATACCCTCGATCCTCCCAGCTGATCAAAAATATCATCAATACGAGGCAAAGGATATCGATTCTTGACGGTCACCGCATTCAACTCCTGGTAGTCCACACACATGCGACGCGAACCGTCCTACTTCTTCACCAGCAAGACTGGTGCTCCCCACGGAGACACGCTGGGATTAATGTAACCCTTCTGAAGAAGTTCATCAAGCTGCTTCTACAATTCCTCCAATTCTGCGGGTGACATGCGATATGGCGCTTTCAAAATAGGCTGCGCTCCCTGAATGAGATCGATCAAAAACTCGAGAGCTCGATCAGGTGGCAATCCAGACATCTCCTCAGGGAAGACGTCGTCGAAGTCACGCACTACCGCAGGCCGACACTGCTCCATCTGCATAGCAACAATCTTCACCGGCTTGGCCTGAAACCTGACCGGACCAAGCGAATTGCTACCCCGGCTGAACTCGAACACCGGATGTCCAGGGATCTCGAACACCACCTTCTTCCTCTGACAATCAATCGTGTCGTAGAAACTCCCAAACCAGTCCATCACGAGAACGGCATCATAGTTGATGATGTCATGGAAAACAAAATCTGCGTAGAGCTCATGTCCACAGACCACCAAAGGGCAAGAGTTGCAACCCCGATGCACCGTGACCATGCCATTCCCTGTGACGATATCCCAACTCTTGGGAAGAGAGGAAGTCAACAAGGAATGCTTCTCCATGAAGCTCCGGGAAATAATGCACATCGATGCACCTGAGTCGAAGAGGACTCGTGCATGGAATGTGCACACCAAAATCACACCTAACAGACAGTCTATCAATCAAATTCTATTCAAGCAGGCAAACATATGCAACAACCAAACATAATCTAATAACTAAAACTAACTAAGGAAAGAAACATCTAGATTGAGGGTTACCTGCAATAACCTCGTCCACCGCCTCGGTCTCAACAGTAGTCATCAGAAACGCCTGTCGCCTCGGCTGAACGGCCTGCTGAAAAGCCTGCCTCTACGGAACGAGTGGCACTCCACGTCTAGCAGGAACAGGTGCCTTCTGCTGCAACGGCTGAGCTGCAACAGGTCCCTTCCACGGCTGCTTGGACTTCGGACAGTCCCTCATGGTATGCGCAGGATCACCACAAACCAAACATTGCCCCAGCATCTTCTGGCACTGATCCTTTACATGCCCCGTCTTGCCATAGAAATGGCAAGTCTTCAGAGTAGGAGGTCCTCCGGGCCTCTTGAACTGCACCGGCTGATTGGGCCCGAACCCTGGTCTCATCATTGCTCTGGCCTGCTCCACAGGCCTCTTCCCAGCTCCAGAAATCTGTCCCCTCTTCTGGCTCATAATCCACTCCTGCCTCTTTGCTGCAATCAAAACCTTCTGATAAGACTCCGCATCAGAAGAAGTCACAAAGCTCTGAAGATCCAAAGAAAGCCCCTGCAGAAACCTCAGGGCTCTCTCATCAGCATTGTGCACCATCTTTGGTGCGAAACAACTCACCGGGTGAACTCCTGGTGGTACTGATCCACCGTCAAGCTCCCCTGCTTCAGATCAATGAAGCGCTGCACCATCTCCCTCATGGCAGCCTTCGGAAAATACTCCTCATCAAACCTAGACTTGAAAGTAGCCCAGGATATCGGCTCCTCCAGCAACTCCTCCTCAGCATCCCACCAGTTCCGTGCATTATCATTAAGCTGCTGCTTCGCCAAGTCAACCCATCCAGTCGGGTCAACCTTCGACATCTTCAAGTTCTCCTCCATGTTCCTGGTCCATTCGTCTGCAGCCTGGGGTCCTTCAGTCCCATCAAAGTAAGCAGAACCCAGCTCCCGAAACTGCTTCGCTCCAGGCTTGAAGCGAGGGACATTCTGAATGGGCTACGCTGCTCGAGAAGGTGGAACATTCCAGGCATTCTGCAGCATCCCCTGCTGCACCTGCATCATCTGATGCATCATCCGCATGATCTCCCCGTTGGTGGGCTCCTGGTCCGGCTCCTCGACACGAGGGGGCACACCACCTCTAGCACGGGTATTCCGTCTCCCAGCCATCTATTGACACAGGAAAACGAAATAAAATTAGACTCTCAGCCTTATGAATCGGTGTTGAAATTATTTATCGGACATTCTACCATTCGTATCGTTATTTCGATTAAGCCACAGTTACAGAAAAGGACCTGCATGGGCCACCAAAGAAACCTGTCACGCCCCGCTTCCCAAAAACGTGGAGGCGAAGCGTGAGAAGGTCCGCTCAGACTTGAAGCTATAAAGCCGCAAGTCCGATAAGCGTCAAATATTACGAATAAACAGGTCCCTGTAATGTGACTCGGAACCACAATAACAATAATATAGAAAGAGACAATTAATATAAAATTAATCAACTCAGAGTCCAGATATAAAAATTCAACAACAAAAAAGCCACCAGGCAACCAAAAAGAGAGTCCAAAGAAAAGGCCTAGCATGGCCAACAAAAAGAAACTAACAGCAATTGTTCTACTCAACGACAACAACTCACAACCAACAAAAGAAGAACGAAGGCGCACTAGAACTGGTCATCGGTGTCCTCGTACTCAATGTCAACAACGGAGTCGGGCATGAACTCCACGAACTCGTCACTCTCAGCTGCAACTCTGGCTCAGCAACTAACATGCGTCACCCAAAGAGAAGAGGCACATGTCATCAAATCTATAAGACTTGTGCAAGGAAACAAAAAGGAGAGTGGAACAACCTAGCAGTTCTAAAGTAAAGTATGACATGACATGTTATGCAAATATAACAATAGCAGTTTATGTTATAGCATGGTTATAGCATGGCAAGTAACATGGCATGGCAAGTAAACAATTACATGGAAAGTACAAGAATTTGTAAGCACGTCGTGCACAGAGATTCCGCCCTTTGGCTAGAGTGGCTGTACGGGCCAACTCTTACGCTCAAGTGACCGTTTATCCCTACCCCTCCACGTGTGTCGAGCCAGGGCACTACCCCCGAACACGTAATGCTCGCTTCTGGATCACGAGCCAGGAAGTGTTTTTAACACGTATGGCGTAGGGTTATGCCCGCATAACGGGTGCCTAGCCGGTAACACGGAAACACGGATTTGTACAAGGATTTGTAGCGTGTGCTACGATGCAACATGCGACATGATAAGTATAATGGATGCACATGACATTTTAATTGAAATGAAATTTGCGTACCGTTAAAGAAAAGTAAACATGACAGGCAATTGTATGAAATGGCACGACAGGAGAAATTCTAGCTTCGTTGTCAAGCTAGAATTGAGGTTGCGCCTAGACCGCTATCATTTCACGGTCTAGTCTCTTTCATGCTAAAACAAGTATTGGCCTAAGAAGCATGGCCTAAAGGAAGGTTGGCAAGTTTCACTTTCCTGGAACCGAAGTTGTTGTTCGACGTGAGTCACGAGATCGGTATCCTACAGAAATTGGGTTCGCTGTTATGGGAAAATAAAATATTAGACTTAGGGTTCAAAACCGTTTTGCATTGGGATCCTACGTCGTCTAATGAATCGTTTTTAATTAGGGTTTCTACTTTACAGTGAGGGTTATGAGGATTAAAGGATAGATCCACTAACCGTAAGAGTAGCGAACGAAAGACGCCAACCAGGTCTAGCTTTGGCGACAGAAGAACGATCCCGGAAAGCTACGGCTGAAATTTGAGATCCGGCGGCCCATGAAAGGTGGTAGGCGCAAGAATCGACAAGAGGGGAGCTTCTAGGAGGAAGGAAATGGCTTGAGGAAGGTTGGGGATGATTTGGGGAAGAGATTGGCTCAGAAAGAATGAAGGAAGAATGAAAGAATCGAAGAGATTAAATAGAAAATGAAACGGCGGATGCGACTTAACCTAGGTTTACTGGGCAGTTTAGTCGGTCAGAGAAGGGTGGTCGACCGACTAGTTTAAGATCTAGTCGGTCGGTCGTCTAACTTAGACCGACTAAAAGCCAAACCGTGAACAGGGTTGGTATAGGTAGACAGATTTAGTCGGTCTGCGAAGGCCCGTCGACCGACTAGTTTAGGATCTAGTCAGTCGTTGATCGTTCATAGACCGACTAAGAGAGAAATTAGGTAGATATTAAGCACTGAGAGTTAGTCGGTCAAGGAAGGAATCTTAACCGACTAGTTTCAGAACTAGTCGGTCGGTAATTGTTCTTTGACCGACTAACCATAAACAGTAACTTAGACGGTACAGTAGGACTCAGAATTAGTCGGTCTGAGTACAAGTCCTGACCGACTAGTTTAGGAACTAGTCGGTCGAAGTATGAGCTTAGACCGACTAAAGGTAAATAGTAACTAAGCTGAAATTTACTGACAAGAACTAACCGATCTAAGAAGGATTGACGACCGACTAGATTGCAATCTAGTCGGTTGACTCTCCTTCACTGTCACGCCCCGCTTCCCAAAAATATGGAGGCGAAGCGTGAGAAGGTCCGCTCAGACTTGAAGCTACAAAGCTGCAAGTCCGATAAGCGCCGATCAAATTTAAACTGCAGGTCCTTGCAACGCGAACGAAACAAAGATAATAATATTTAAATGAGACAAAAGAGATATCTCAGAATATCCATAAAATAAGTTTCAACATCACAGAAAAAGCCACCAGGCTGAGAAGAAAAGAGTTTAAAGGCCCAAACATGGCCAACAAAGTATAAAGTACAAAACAACGGTGCTACGCACCAATAACTAACAAAAGGCCTAAAACAACATAAAGCTCAACAAAACTCAAAGCATGGTCACCGGTGTCCACCAAAATCCTCCTGAGCAATCATGGACTCAGACTCAGCATCAGCAACTCATCACGTACACAGCAACGACCTCTGGCTCAGGTCTAACATGTGACACCCAAAAGAGCAAGGGGCACATGTCAGCAAGTCTGGGAGACTTGTGCAAGGAAACTACAAGTGGGTAAAAGTAAAGCAACCTAGCAGTTCTAGTATGAATGCGATGACACGGCAGTTTTAAAGTATGAGTGCAACAGGTAAAGTAAAGTAAAGTACAGTACGAGCATGGCATGGCATTCACAAGACAAGTACAAGGCAATGAAAGTAAGCACCTCGTGAACAGAGATTCCGCCTTTTGGCTAGAGTGGCTGCACGGCCAGCTCCTAGCTCAAGTAACCGTTTATCCCTACCCCTCCACGTGTATCGGGCATTGGTTTCTGGCCAACACATGAGGCCCGCTTCTGGTCCACGAGCCAGGAAGTGTGTAAACAAGTATGGCGTAGGGGTGCACCTAGCCGGTCCAGGGAACCCGGGCATTGGCTTTTGACCAACACATGAGGCCCGTTTCCCCCGGAAGTAGTATTCAAGGAGTACAAGTAATGTAGCGTGTGCTACGATGCAACAATCAATGCATGGATGACATGGCATGGCAAGTAGTAAAGCGTACAAGTAAGAAAAGTAAACGTGACAGTTTAGCATGCATGAATGTCAAGTTTAAGGGTTGGATCTAGCTTCGTTGTCAAGCTAGATCATTTAGGTGACGGATCTAGTTTCGTTGTCAAACTAGATCAAGTAGGCGTCTAGCCAGCTATCATTTCACTGACTAGTCTCTTTTACGCTAGGAACAAGAAAGTGGCCTAAAAACAGGGCCCTACACAAGAGTTGGCAAGTTTCACTTGCCTGCAAGTTCGACGTCTGAGCACACCGTCCAATGAGTCCAAAAATCACAATTATCTACGTGCAAAGTCCACCGGCCTAAAGTCCATATTATTAATCTTGATTAGTGAATTTAAAACATTTAAAACACTTTAAAAATACTGATTTTTAATCTTGATTAGCATGCAATTGGGTTGGGGTTCCTAGGGGTGCAAAACGTTACCTCAACACGACGCGAAAGCTACACCGGCGTCGGGTAGCGACGCCGGGGGTTGGAATAAGAGAACGCGCTCCAAGTCCTGATTCCAATATAGTTTCCTCACTGGAGAGTTCAGAGCATCAATCGGAGCGACGGTTCCAGATTCCAAAGCTCGCACGTGCGACGACGGGCTACGACGTGCGACGACGTCGTACGCGACGGATCCTTGAAGAGCAAGCACCTAGGTGGGGCCCACAGTACTCCTAGGGGCCTTTGGGGGACCCACAATAACTCTGGAGAACTTGGGGGGGCCCACGGTGGCAAGCGGTGCGACGGGTGCGGGGTTGCGACGATTGGCCATCGGTCGTACAGCCTCGGTGCGGGGGTCGGGCTCGGTCAGACACATGGGAACGGGGGCTGTGCAGCGCAGCGGGTCGGTGCGGCTTGGTTCTCTCGGTCGGAGCGGGGGAGGCCATCGGTCGGGCGCCTTGGATGCGGGGGAGCGCAGCGCTGCAACGTTGCAAGCGTTGCAACGTTGCGGGCTTCGGCGATGGCGGGCGGGCGCTTCGGTCGGACACGGGGAAAAGCGGGGTGCGGAGCGGGCTTGCGAGCCGTGCGGGGCGATGCGGATGAGCGGAGCGGGCGACCGGTCTGACACGGAGCGGAGCGGGGCGACGGGGCGGGTCGATGCGGAGCGCTTATGCGGAGCGGGGCCTCGGTCAGACCGAGAGCTCCTCTCGGCCAAGCGGGGGAACGGGGCGGCGGTCGATGCTGTGTGCGGAGCGGCGATGGATGCGGGCGAGGCGGCCGGTCAGAGCGGGTGGATGCGGGGGTTTTCTTCGGTCGGACGGGGTGCTGAACGTCGCAACGTTGCGACGATTCGTCGCAACGTCCAAAATGAGTTTGGAAGAGGCTAGGGCTAATTTCTTTGGAAAATAGGTCTTCCTAGGGGTTGCTTATATAGTATAGATGGGTTGACTTGGTCTAGGGCTAAATCTAATAGGATTAGAAGTTCAAAAAGATTTAAAATTTGAAATTCAATTACTCCAACTCATCCAAGGGTTTGACCTGGTCCAAATGAGCTGGAAATTGGCTCAAAAATTCTTTATAACGTTTTAAACTCAAATAAATTTTATTTGGCCGAAATTAATTTAAAAATAAATTATTAAAAATAATATAAAACTTGTTAAAAATATAAAAGTGGTCAAATAAACTCCAAAAATTATAAAATAAATATCGGGGTGATCGTGGTGACAAATGTGAGCTAACTAAGAAGACGGATCTCAATTTCAACGTCGGACGACGAAACTAAAATTAGAAACGTCTCCCGTCAAAAGTGAGAATCGTCACGTCTCATCGAGTAAGATTAAATTGTGGGAAAACGACTCGAGAAACGTCGTTCCAAATTAGTGCCACTTTTTAATACTCTCAGAGACGTTCACAACGGTATATCACACGAAAGTGTTCACAAACGAACAACGTCTAAAACAAACACGTGCACGGCCAAAGCACGTGCACGAAAAACGTACAACGATAAGTGGTCGTTACATCCTCCCCACCTTAGAATAAAGTCCGTCCTCGGACTTTCTAATATAGCTAGTCGCTCTAGTAACTACCCCATTCAAGTCATACTAATTTAAACCAGGTATAGTCATTACAAATGCTTATATATGCACTAGGTAGTCAAACATTAATACTACCAACACGTATACATATACATTCACGTACGTCATATACTTATACCTATTATAGTCAGTCAAACTCATACACGTATTTCAATCATATATATAAGCATGCATCCCTTATATAACTACTACCTACCTGTCACGCCCCGCTTCCCAAAAACGTGGAGGCGAAGCGTGAGAAGGTCCGCTCAGACTTGAAGCTACAAAGCCGCAAAGTCCGATAAGCGTCAATCACTTTAAACTGCAGGTCCTTGCAACGCGAAACGTAACAAAGATAATAATAACGAAAGAGACAAAAAGAACATCTCAGAATATCCATAATAATAAATCTCAACATCGCAGAAAAGCCACCAGGCTAAAACAAAAGAGTCTAAAAGAGGCCTAGCATGGCCAACAAAAGTACAAAGTACGAAAACAAAGAAAAGGTGCAAGCACCGACATCTAACAGCAACCTAAAGCAGAGCAAGTAAAATCAGTCTCTAAGACTGGTCTCCGGTGTTCTCGAACTCCTCAACGAACGTAGGCTCGGGCTCAGCGTCAGCAAACACCTCGTCCTCAGCAACTGTCTCTAGCTCGGGGTCTAACATGTGGCATCCAAAAGAGCAAGGGGCACATGTCAGCAAGTCTAAAAGACTTGTGCAAGTGAAACTGAAAGTACAAGTAAGAGCAACCTAAAAGTTCTAGCATGATGCAATGACATGGCAGTTAAAGTAATGGGTGCAACAGGTAAAGTAAAGTAAAGTAAAGTACGAGCATGGCATGACATTCACAAGACAAGAACACGACAAGTAAAGTAAGCACCTCGTGCACAGAGATTCCGTCCTTTGGCTAGAGTGGCTGTACGGGCCAACTCCTAAGCTCAAGTAACCGTTTATCCCTACCCCTCCACGTGTATCGAGCCAGGGCCTTACCCCCGAACGGTAATGCTCGCTTCTGGACCACGAGCCAGGAAGTGTGTAAACAAGTATGGCGTAGGGGTGCACCTAGCCCGGGACAAGCAAGTACAAGTATGTAGCGTGTGCTACGAATGCAACATTCAATGCATGGATGACATGACATGGCAGTTAAAGTAAGGCGTACAGGTAAGGAAAGTAAACGTGACAGTTTAGCATGCATGAACAACAATTTTAAGGGGTTGGATCTAGCTTCGTTGTCAAGCTAGATCATTTAGGTGACGGATCTAGTTTCGTTGTCAAACTAGATCAAGTAGGCGTCTAGCCAGCTATCATTTCACTGACTAGTCTCTTTTACGCTAAAAGCAAGTAAGTGGCCTAAAAACATGGCCCTACACAAGAGTTGGCAAGTTTCACTTGCCTGCAACTATCACGTCAAGAAAACACCGTCCAACGAGTCCAAAGTCACGATTCCTACGTGCACAAGTCCACCGGCCTACATCCGTTTTATTAATCTTGATTAGTGATTTCTAAAACATTTAAAATACTTTAAAATACTGATTTTTAGTCTTTATTAGCATGCAATTGGGTTGGGGGTCCTAGGGGTGCAAAACGTTACCTCAACATGACGCGAAAGCTACACCGGCGTCGGGTAGCGACGCCGGGGGTTGGAATAAGAGAACGCGCTCCAAGTCCTGTTTCCAAAATAGATTCCTCGCTGAAAAATCAGAGAAAATATCCCAGGCGACGATTCCAGATTCCAAAGCTCGTACGTGCGACGACGGGCTACGACGTGCGACGACGTCGTACGCGGCGGATCCTCAAAGAGCAAGCACCTAGGTGGGGCCCACAGTAGTCCTAGGGACCTTTGGGGAACCCACAATACCTCTGGAGAACTTGGGGGGGCCCACGGAGGCAAGCGGTGCGACGGATGCGGGGTTGCGACAAGTGACCGTCGGTCGTACACAGCCAATGCGGGGACTTGGCTCGGTCAGACACGGTGGAGGCCTCGGTCAGGCGCTGTTGCAGCGTTGGGGTCGGTCGCAACAGCGGGGGCGGGTGTTTCCTTCAGTCAGACACGCTGGGGGCTTCGGTCGTTCGCTTGGGATGCGGGGTTGCAGCGTTGCAGCGATGCAGCGCTCGGGCGCTCGGTCACAGCGGCCGCTTCCTTCGGTCGGGCACGGAGCGGAGCGGGGCGACAGAGCGGGCGACAAGCGGGGGTCGGTGCGGAGCGGGGCGACCGGTCAGAGCGGGCCAAGCGATCGGTCAGGTCGATGGAACGGAGCGGGAGTGCTGCAGCGTGCGGAGCGGCTTGGGTGCGGGCGGGGGCTTCGGTCGGAGCGGGCGAACGGGGCGATTTTCCTCGGTCATGCGGGGGCTGAACGTCGCAACGTTGCGACGATTCGTCGCAACGTCCAAAATGACTTTGGAAGAGGCTAGGGCTAATTTCTTTGGAAAAATAGGACTTGCTAGGGGTTGCTTATATAGTATAGGTGGGTTGACTTGGTCTAGGGCTAAATCTAATAGGATTAGAATTCAAAAAGATTTGAAATTTGAATTTAAACTTCTCCAACCCAATCTAGGATTTGACCTGGTCCAAATGAGCTGGAAATTGGCTCAAAAATTCCATAAAACGTTTAAAACTCAAATAAATTTTATTTGGCCGAAATTAATTGAAAAATAAATTATTAAAAATAATATAAAACTTGTAAAAATTATAAAAGTGGTCAAATAAACTCCAAAAATTATAAAATAAATATCGTGGTGTTCGTGGCGACGAATGTGAGCTAACTAAGAAGACGGATCTCAAATTCGACGTCGGACGACGAAACTAAAAATAGGAACGTCTCCCGTCAAAAGTGAAAATCGTCACGTCTCATCGAGTGAGTTTAAATTGTGGGAAAACGACTCGAGAAGTGTCGTTTCAAGGTAGTGCCACTATTTAATACTCTCAGAGACGTTCGCAACGGCATATCACACAAGAGTATTCACAATCAAATAAAGTCTAAAATAAACACGTGCACGGCCAAAAGCACGTGCAACGCACAACGAAAAGTGGTCGTTACATCCTCCCCACCTTAGAATAAAGTCCGTCCTCGGACTTTCTAATATAACTAGTCGCTCTAGTAACTACCCCAATCAAGCCATATAATAATTTAACCAGGTTTATTCATTTCAAGTGCTTATATATGCACTAGATAGTCAAACGTTAATACCACTAACACGTGTATATATACATTCACATACGTCGTATACTTATACCTATTATTATTATCACACCTAGCCTACATATAGTTTCACCAGCACATTGCTTCAACCATTAGAAGTATCCCCTAATTACCTACAGCCTCTTAAGTACTTCTACTCTAAATCTCACAGGCATCCTTAGTATGGTATAGCTACCCACACACCAAACTATAACTACTAACATACAAACAACTTCACACATCATGAATAACTCCGAATATATATAACACTCAATAAGCAACCATTAATATACCATGGAGGGTACGCTCATTCAAGCCAACATATGCGGAATTTGAAAACCGTCGTACTTCAAAAGTTGAAATCCTCGTTTGGAAGAAATATTTGGAGATCGATAAGACGTGTTGTTTCAAAATAGGTTTGGGTCGAATATTCATAATAAGAGAAAATGGTCTATTGGTTTTAAAGAATCATTAAAAGAGGAAGTAAAATCATCTACACGAATATTGAAGGCGTAGTTTAGAAAATATTATACGGCATTAATTTAATATAATGTTTGCGAAAGTCAAAGAAGGAAATCAAGTAACGGAAGAATTTAAACTCATGTTAAATGCTTTCAAAACTTTTAGGCCATGGAAAGGTAATCAATTTTGAAACTTCTTTTAGTAAACCATGGTTCGCCAAAAGTGGAAAAACCGATTTACACAAGGTTCTTAATATACGAGCACAATGAACCTGATACGGATAAAGTAATTAAAATTCATTTTAGTCTAGAAATTTTTTCTAAAAGCACGTAGGGTGAGTGGAAAGATAATAATTATAACTTGATGGTGGAATTATCAAAATTGGTAGCAAACTTTAAAATCGAATCATGGAGGGTCTAAAGCAGGAAGAGGTTATGAAAATAGTAATTTTGCAAAAATCTGGAACAGTGAGAACGACGAGCAAAGACCATCTTGCTGAAATCTGAAATTCTATGTGACTTGAAAAGTATATTAAAAGTAAACACGATGTATTATTCAAATAAGAAAGGAAAATTTTAAATCAAATTGGACAAATGGTTCAGAATAAAATTAATATATGGAAAGACGACATGAGTACGAAAACATAGGCTGGGAAAAATATTATAAGCTAGAGTTCAAAATTCCGACAAACGTTTTTTTAAAAATTTAAATCAATGAAGAAGTATGAAGTATAAGTATATTAAAATTTTGAACAAAATTAAACTTAGGAAAAAAAGAAATCGTAAAATACTTTCAAGAGTTTCAAAGTTCATAATGGAGAGTTTCGAAAAAGGACGACGATCGTCATGAGGCGATCTCGTGATTCGAGGCAAGGAAATTGGTCAGGTGATCAAAACATTCGTACGCCTAGGATATGACTCAGGAGAGGCTACGGGAAACTCCTACGGTCGACCAACTAAAGATTAAAGCTAAACGCTAAGACTTCTAAAGGTTAGACGGTAAAGAAGTGCGTTCAGCTTGGTCCGAAATCGATGAACCCAAGAGCGAACGACTAAAGGAAATTCTAGAAGTCTAATATGGTCAGGGGTAGACATGAACCACTAAGGTAACTCCTACGACGATTAAATCAATTGCCAGAAAGGGGGGTTTAACTACAGTCAGGGCCTCTAACTAGCAAGCACAGACGTCTAACTAAGACTTCTTATCACCTAGTGTCCTAAGAAAACAACTAAACTCAGGGCTTATGACTCGGATGTTGCAATTTATTTAATGGACATTCTGTTATTATCGTTGTTTCGTTAATTCGCAATTGCAAGACTGGACCTGCATGGGCCACCAAAAAAACCTGTCACGCCCCGCTTCCCAAAAACGTGGAGGCGAAGCGTGAGAAGGTCCGCTCAGACTTGAAGCTACAAAGCCGCAAGTCCGATAAGCGTCAATCACTTTAAACTGCAGGTCCTTGCAACGCGAAACGTAACAAAGATAATAATAACGAAAGAGACAAAAAGAACATCTCAGAATATCCATAATAATAAATCTCAACATCGCAGAAAAGCCACCAGGCTAAAACAAAAGAGTCTAAAAGAGGCCTAGCATGGCCAACAAAAGTACAAAGTACGAAAACAAAGAAAAGGTGCAAGCACCGACATCTAACAGCAACCTAAAGCAAAGCAAGTAAAATCAGTCTCTAAGACTGGTCTCCGGTGTTCTCGAACTCCTCAACGAACGTAGGCTCGGGCTCAGCGTCAGCAAACACCTCGTCCTCAGCAACTGTCTCTAGCTCGGGGTCTAACATGTGGCATCCAAAAGAGCAAGGGGCACATGTCAGCAAGTCTAAAAGACTTGTGCAAGTGAAACTGAAAGTACAAGTAAGAGCAACCTAAAAGTTCTAGCATGATGCAATGACATGGCAGTTAAAGTAATGGGTGCAACAGGTAAAGTAAAGTAAAGTAAAGTACGAGCATGGCATGACATTCACAAGACAAGAACACGACAAGTAAAGTAAGCACCTCGTGCACAGAGATTCCGTCCTTTGGCTAGAGTGGCTGTACGGGCCAACTCCTAAGCTCAAGTAACCGTTTATCCCTACCCCTCCACGTGTATCGAGCCAGGGCCTTACCCCCGAACGGTAATGCTCGCTTCTGGACCACGAGCCAGGAAGTGTGTAAACAAGTATGGCGTAGGGGTGCACCTAGCCCGGGACAAGCAAGTACAAGTATGTAGCGTGTGCTACGAATGCAACATTCAATGCATGGATGACATGACATGGCAGTTAAAGTAAGGCGTACAGGTAAGGAAAGTAAACGTGACAGTTTAGCATGCATGAACAACAATTTTAAGGGGTTGGATCTAGCTTCGTTGTCAAGCTAGATCATTTAGGTGACGGATCTAGTTTCGTTGTCAAACTAGATCAAGTAGGCGTCTAGCCAGCTATCATTTCACTGACTAGTCTCTTTTACGCTAAAAGCAAGTAAGTGGCCTAAAAACATGGCCCTACACAAGAGTTGGCAAGTTTCACTTGCCTGCAACTATCACGTCAAGAAAACACCGTCCAACGAGTCCAAAGTCACGATTCCTACGTGCACAAGTCCACCGGCCTACATCCGTTTTATTAATCTTGATTAGTGATTTCTAAAACATTTAAAATACTTTAAAATACTGATTTTTAGTCTTTATTAGCATGCAATTGGGTTGGGGGTCCTAGGGGTGCAAAACGTTACCTCAACATGACGCGAAAGCTACACCGGCGTCGGGTAGCGACGCCGGGGGTTGGAATAAGAGAACGCGCTCCAAGTCCTGTTTCCAAAATAGATTCCTCGCTGAAAAATCAGAGAAAATATCCCGGGCGACGATTCCAGATTCCAAAGCTCGTACGTGCGACGACGGGCTACGACGTGCGACGACGTCGTACGCGGCGGATCCTCAAAGAGCAAGCACCTAGGTGGGGCCCACAGTAGTCCTAGGGACCTTTGGGGAACCCACAATACCTCTGGAGAACTTGGGGGGCCCACGGAGGCAAGCGGTGCGACGGATGCGGGGTTGCGACAAGTGACCGTCGGTCGTACACAGCCAATGCGGGGACTTGGCTCGGTCAGACACGGTGGAGGCCTCGGTCAGGCGCTGTTGCAGCGTTGGGGTCGGTCGCAACAGCGGGGGCGGGTGTTTCCTTCGGTCAGACACGCTGGGGGCTTCGGTCGTTCGCTTGGGATGCGGGGTTGCAGCGTTGCAGCGATGCAGCGCTCGGGCGCTCGGTCACAGCGGCCGCTTCCTTCGGTCGGGCACGGAGCGGAGCGGGGCGACAGAGCGGGCGACAAGCGGGGGTCGGTGCGGAGCGGGGCGACCGGTCAGAGCGGGCCAAGCGATCGGTCAGGTCGATGGAACGGAGCGGGAGTGCTGCAGCGTGCGGAGCGGCTTGGGTGCGGGCGGGGGCTTCGGTCGGAGCGGGCGAACGGGGCGATTTTCCTCGGTCATGCGGGGGCTGAACGTCGCAACGTTGCGACGATTCGTCGCAACGTCCAAAATGACTTTGGAAGAGGCTAGGGCTAATTTCTTTGGAAAAATAGGACTTGCTAGGGGTTGCTTATATAGTATAGGTGGGTTGACTTGGTCTAGGGCTAAATCTAATAGGATTAGAATTCAAAAAGATTTGAAATTTGAATTTAAACTTCTCCAACCCAATCTAGGATTTGACCTGGTCCAAATGAGCTGGAAATTGGCTCAAAAATTCCATAAAACGTTTAAAACTCAAATAAATTTTATTTGGCCGAAATTAATTGAAAAATAAATTATTAAAAATAATATAAAACTTGTAAAAATTATAAAAGTGGTCAAATAAACTCCAAAAATTATAAAATAAATATCGTGGTGTTCGTGGCGACGAATGTGAGCTAACTAAGAAGACGGATCTCAAATTCGACGTCGGACGACGAAACTAAAAATAGGAACGTCTCCCGTCAAAAGTGAAAATCGTCACGTCTCATCGAGTGAGTTTAAATTGTGGGAAAACGACTCGAGAAGTGTCGTTTCAAGGTAGTGCCACTATTTAATACTCTCAGAGACGTTCGCAACGGCATATCACACAAGAGTATTCACAATCAAATAAAGTCTAAAATAAACACGTGCACGGCCAAAAGCACGTGCAACGCACAACGAAAAGTGGTCGTTACATCCTCCCCACCTTAGAATAAAGTCCGTCCTCGGACTTTCTAATATAACTAGTCGCTCTAGTAACTACCCCAATCAAGCCATATAATAATTTAACCAGGTTTATTCATTTCAAGTGCTTATATATGCACTAGATAGTCAAACGTTAATACCACTAACACGTGTATATATACATTCACATACGTCGTATACTTATACCTATTATTATTATCACACCTAGCCTACATATAGTTTCACCAGCACATTGCTTCAACCATTAGAAGTATCCCCTAATTACCTACAGCCTCTTAAGTACTTCTACTCTAAATCTCACAGGCATCCTTAGTATGGTATAGCTACCCACACACCAAACTATAACTACTAACATACAAACAACTTCACACATCATGAATAACTCCGAATATATATAACACTCAATAAGCAACCATTAATATACCATGGAGGGTACGCTCATTCAAGCCAACATATGCGGAATTTGAAAACCGTCGTACTTCAAAAGTTGAAATCCTCGTTTGGAAGAAATATTTGGAGATCGATAAGACGTGTTGTTTCAAAATAGGTTTGGGTCGAATATTCATAATAAGAGAAAATGGTCTATTGGTTTTAAAGAATCATTAAAAGAGGAAGTAAAATCATCTACACGAATATTGAAGGCGTAGTTTAGAAAATATTATACGGCATTAATTTAATATAATGTTTGCGAAAGTCAAAGAAGGAAATCAAGTAACGGAAGAATTTAAACTCATGTTAAATGCTTTCAAAACTTTTAGGCCATGGAAAGGTAATCAATTTTGAAACTTCTTTTAGTAAACCATGGTTCGCCAAAAGTGGAAAAACCGATTTACACAAGGTTCTTAATATACGAGCACAATGAACCTGATACGGATAAAGTAATTAAAATTCATTTTAGTCTAGAAATTTTTTCTAAAAGCACGTAGGGTGAGTGGAAAGATAATAATTATAACTTGATGGTGGAATTATCAAAATTGGTAGCAAACTTTAAAATCGAATCATGGAGGGTCTAAAGCAGGAAGAGGTTATGAAAATAGTAATTTTGCAAAAATCTGGAACAGTGAGAACGACGAGCAAAGACCATCTTGCTGAAATCTGAAATTCTATGTGACTTGAAAAGTATATTAAAAGTAAACACGATGTATTATTCAAATAAGAAAGGAAAATTTTAAATCAAATTGGACAAATGGTTCAGAATAAAATTAATATATGGAAAGACGACATGAGTACGAAAACATAGGCTGGGAAAAATATTATAAGCTAGAGTTCAAAATTCCGACAAACGTTTTTTTAAAAATTTAAATCAATGAAGAAGTATGAAGTATAAGTATATTAAAATTTTGAACAAAATTAAACTTAGGAAAAAAAGAAATCGTAAAATACTTTCAAGAGTTTCAAAGTTCATAATGGAGAGTTTCGAAAAAGGACGACGATCGTCATGAGGCGATCTCGTGATTCGAGGCAAGGAAATTGGTCAGGTGATCAAAACATTCGTACGCCTAGGATATGACTCAGGAGAGGCTACGGGAAACTCCTACGGTCGACCAACTAAAGATTAAAGCTAAACGCTAAGACTTCTAAAGGTTAGACGGTAAAGAAGTGCGTTCAGCTTGGTCCGAAATCGATGAACCCAAGAGCGAACGACTAAAGGAAATTCTAGAAGTCTAATATGGTCAGGGGTAGACATGAACCACTAAGGTAACTCCTACGACGATTAAATCAATTGCCAGAAAGGGGGGTTTAACTACAGTCAGGGCCTCTAACTAGCAAGCACAGACGTCTAACTAAGACTTCTTATCACCTAGTGTCCTAAGAAAACAACTAAACTCAGGGCTTATGACTCGGATGTTGCAATTTATTTAATGGACATTCTGTTATTATCGTTGTTTCGTTAATTCGCAATTGCAAGACTGGACCTGCATGGGCCACCAAAAAAACCTGTCACGCCCCGCTTCCCAAAAACGTGGAGGCGAAGCGTGAGAAGGTCCGCTCAGACTTGAAGCTACAAAGCCGCAAGTCCGATAAGCGTCAATCACTTTAAACTGCAGGTCCTTGCAACGCGAAACGTAACAAAGATAATAATAACGAAAGAGACAAAAAGAACATCTCAGAATATCCATAATAATAAATCTCAACATCGCAGAAAAGCCACCAGGCTAAAACAAAAGAGTCTAAAAGAGGCCTAGCATGGCCAACAAAAGTACAAAGTACGAAAACAAAGAAAAGGTGCAAGCACCGACATCTAACAGCAACCTAAAGCAAAGCAAGTAAAATCAGTCTCTAAGACTGGTCTCCGGTGTTCTCGAACTCCTCAACGAACGTAGGCTCGGGCTCAGCGTCAGCAAACACCTCGTCCTCAGCAACTGTCTCTAGCTCGGGGTCTAACATGTGGCATCCAAAAGAGCAAGGGGCACATGTCAGCAAGTCTAAAAGACTTGTGCAAGTGAAACTGAAAGTACAAGTAAGAGCAACCTAAAAGTTCTAGCATGATGCAATGACATGGCAGTTAAAGTAATGGGTGCAACAGGTAAAGTAAAGTAAAGTAAAGTACGAGCATGGCATGACATTCACAAGACAAGAACACGACAAGTAAAGTAAGCACCTCGTGCACAGAGATTCCGTCCTTTGGCTAGAGTGGCTGTACGGGCCAACTCCTAAGCTCAAGTAACCGTTTATCCCTACCCCTCCACGTGTATCGAGCCAGGGCCTTACCCCCGAACGGTAATGCTCGCTTCTGGACCACGAGCCAGGAAGTGTGTAAACAAGTATGGCGTAGGGGTGCACCTAGCCCGGGACAAGCAAGTACAAGTATGTAGCGTGTGCTACGAATGCAACATTCAATGCATGGATGACATGACATGGCAGTTAAAGTAAGGCGTACAGGTAAGGAAAGTAAACGTGACAGTTTAGCATGCATGAACAACAATTTTAAGGGGTTGGATCTAGCTTCGTTGTCAAGCTAGATCATTTAGGTGACGGATCTAGTTTCGTTGTCAAACTAGATCAAGTAGGCGTCTAGCCAGCTATCATTTCACTGACTAGTCTCTTTTACGCTAAAAGCAAGTAAGTGGCCTAAAAACATGGCCCTACACAAGAGTTGGCAAGTTTCACTTGCCTGCAACTATCACGTCAAGAAAACACCGTCCAACGAGTCCAAAGTCACGATTCCTACGTGCACAAGTCCACCGGCCTACATCCGTTTTATTAATCTTGATTAGTGATTTCTAAAACATTTAAAATACTTTAAAATACTGATTTTTAGTCTTTATTAGCATGCAATTGGGTTGGGGGTCCTAGGGGTGCAAAACGTTACCTCAACATGACGCGAAAGCTACACCGGCGTCGGGTAGCGACGCCGGGGGTTGGAATAAGAGAACGCGCTCCAAGTCCTGTTTCCAAAATAGATTCCTCGCTGAAAAATCAGAGAAAATATCCCGGGCGACGATTCCAGATTCCAAAGCTCGTACGTGCGACGACGGGCTACGACGTGCGACGACGTCGTACGCGGCGGATCCTCAAAGAGCAAGCACCTAGGTGGGGCCCACAGTAGTCCTAGGGACCTTTGGGGAACCCACAATACCTCTGGAGAACTTGGGGGGCCCACGGAGGCAAGCGGTGCGACGGATGCGGGGTTGCGACAAGTGACCGTCGGTCGTACACAGCCAATGCGGGGACTTGGCTCGGTCAGACACGGTGGAGGCCTCGGTCAGGCGCTGTTGCAGCGTTGGGGTCGGTCGCAACAGCGGGGGCGGGTGTTTCCTTCGGTCAGACACGCTGGGGGCTTCGGTCGTTCGCTTGGGATGCGGGGTTGCAGCGTTGCAGCGATGCAGCGCTCGGGCGCTCGGTCACAGCGGCCGCTTCCTTCGGTCGGGCACGGAGCGGAGCGGGGCGACAGAGCGGGCGACAAGCGGGGGTCGGTGCGGAGCGGGGCGACCGGTCAGAGCGGGCCAAGCGATCGGTCAGGTCGATGGAACGGAGCGGGAGTGCTGCAGCGTGCGGAGCGGCTTGGGTGCGGGCGGGGGCTTCGGTCGGAGCGGGCGAACGGGGCGATTTTCCTCGGTCATGCGGGGGCTGAACGTCGCAACGTTGCGACGATTCGTCGCAACGTCCAAAATGACTTTGGAAGAGGCTAGGGCTAATTTCTTTGGAAAAATAGGACTTGCTAGGGGTTGCTTATATAGTATAGGTGGGTTGACTTGGTCTAGGGCTAAATCTAATAGGATTAGAATTCAAAAAGATTTGAAATTTGAATTTAAACTTCTCCAACCCAATCTAGGATTTGACCTGGTCCAAATGAGCTGGAAATATGCTCAAAAATTCCTTAAAACGTTTAAAACTCAAATAAATTTTATTTGGCCGAAATTAATTGAAAAATAAATTATTAAAAATAATATAAAACTTGTAAAAATTATAAAAGTGGTCAAATAAACTCCAAAAATTATAAAATAAATATCGTGGTGTTCGTGGCGACGAATGTGAGCTAACTAAGAAGACGGATCTCAAATTCGACGTCGGACGACGAAACTAAAAATAGGAACGTCTCCCGTCAAAAGTGAAAATCGTCACGTCTCATCGAGTGAGTTTAAATTGTGGGAAAACGACTCGAGAAGTGTCGTTTCAAGGTAGTGCCACTATTTAATACTCTCAGAGACGTTCGCAACGGCATATCACACAAGAGTATTCACAATCAAATAAAGTCTAAAATAAACACGTGCACGGCCAAAAGCACGTGCAACGCACAACGAAAAGTGGTCGTTACACTACCTAATCACAAAACAATATTTCAGGTACTTATATAAAGATAGTTTCACGCTTAGCCAATACAATCATCGCTCTACATATAGATAGCTACCTATGCACAAACATCAACAGTATACTTCCCTCTAATATTCATCCAATACCAGCATCTCAGCACTTATAGTCACACCATACCATTACTAAATCAAATTCACTATATCTAATATACATTCACCGCTACTATAATTTCACAATATATAGTCATTCAAATACATGCAAATAGTTCACCATATATTCACATCACGTACGGTCCTATAACTGTATTTACGGCACGCCACATATACCATAGTCATCAAAACCTATAACTAAGCACATACTTACCCGTGCATGGTGCACACCCATACACGCTAACATTTCATTTTCATACGCCAATCATACCATTATATAACTAGCACACCCACACACCTAGTTTTAGCTAGTACACATGCGTTCACACAACAAGTCCTTAGTAATTAGCTATACCACAAGACCAACACCTATAACTATATACTGGCGTAGCGACCCACAATCATGTGCGTAGCACAACCAGGCACAAACACTCCTATCACTATACATACATCAAACATTGCTATATTCAAACTACAAACTTACATTCAATATACTTAGAGTATACCCACTCAAGCTTGAGTGAGACTCAGTACTCATATTAGAATATTCTATATACGTAACACGACATTCATACATATACCAATACTACTCCCATATATATACATCTACCAATACAACCATATACATTCCATAAATCAATCACACTTAATATTTAGTCAGGCAATACTCACATATTTAAATCATTTTATATACCATAATAATAATAATACAGACATCAGCACTCGTATAATTATAATACACTCCCTAATACATGCATACGTATTCATCGTATAGTCAGACGCACATGTAACTTATATATATATATATTCACACCATAGCCTACTACCTATAATTAGTATACTAACTCATCCACACATACATAATTAAGATGTGCAATAGTCGTGTATACTTCACGGTATGCACTCATGCAACATCCCGTAAAAGCAAGCAATACCAATCAAAATTATAATCCTACTACCATATGTATATCACCTATATACTCATGCAACAAAACATAACTACTTACATATAAGCACCATATATATCTACCTACGAGCACATACTCACTCGTACTAGTATATAGGTCACACAATAGACCTACTTACTTATATATATATGTTCACCCATTATCATCACACCTAGCATATACATAGCTTTACCAATCATTTATTTCAACCATTATAAGTATTACATACACTACTTAGATATTTCAACGCTAACTCTTATATACACAGGCATCCCTAGTATAGTATAACTATCCACACAAAAATCTATAACTACTAACACACAACAACTTCATAATATCACGAATAACTCCGAGTATATATATATATATACCACACAATAGGCAAGCATCAATATACTATGGGAATTCTCATTTAAGCCCACGTACACAACTTAGGTACGTGCACCACGAGAACCTCACAAGGGCCCAAGGGTCTACTAACAACTAAGAGTTGACACAGACATTGAAGGACCCTAAGGCCTAAGTAATAAAGAGAGATCGGGAGCGTGACGAGGGAAGGATCGATAAGCACGAGTTCAGATAGGACGAATACAAGGAGACGGCTTGGTTAGGGAAAACATTGACTCGATGGTGGTGTTTAGGTTGAGGGAAAAGGGAGATGTAGTGATGCTTATATAGGAGGGGAAAAAGAAAATGTGGTAGGTAGCACAAGTTAAAATACGGGAAATCTGAAAACTACTGTTCTTCAAAAAAGTTGAAATCCCAGTCTGACAAGAAATATTTGGAGATCGATAAAACGAGTTGTTCAAAATAAATTTGAGTCGAACATTCATAATAAGAGAGAAAATGGTCTATTGGTTTTAAAAGTCATTTTAAAAGGAAGTAAAATCATTTACACAAATATTAAGGACATGATTTAGAAAATTTATACGTCAATAATTTAATATAATGTTGCCAAAAATTTTCGAAAGTCAAAGAATGGAATCAAACAACGGAAGAATTTAAAATCAGGTTAAATGCTTTCAAAACTTTAGGCTATGGAAAATTGAAGATAATCAATTTGAAACTACTTTTAGAAAACCAAGGTTTGCCATAAATGAGAAACTGATTTACACAAGGTTCTTAATATGTGAGCACAACAAGTTTTGTACGGATATAAAAATAATTGAAAGTAGGTATGGTGCACGGAAAATAATAATATTGGCTTAGTATAAGAATTATCGAAATCGAATAGTAAGTCTTTAGGATCAAACCATGGAGGGTCTAAATCAGAAAGAGGTTATGTAAATAGTAATTTTGCAAAAATCTGAAATAGCGAGAACGACGAGCAAAAACCAACTTGCTGGAAGCTGAAATTCCATGTGTCTTGAAAGTATATTAAAGTAAACACGATGTATTATTCAAATAGCATAAATAAGAAAGGAAAATTATAAATCGAATTGGACAAACGGTTCAGAATAAAATTAATTTATGAAAAGACGACATGAGTACGAAAACATAGGCTGGGAAAAATATTATAAGCTAGAGTTCAAAATTCCGACAACGTTTTAAAAATTTAAATCAATGAAGAAGTATGAAGTGTAAGTATATTAAAATTTTGAACAAATTTAAACCTGGGGAAAGAGGAAATCGAAAGATACTTTTGGAAGATTCAAGATTGTAACGGAAAGGTTTGAAAATTGACGACGATCGTCATGGGGCGATCTCGTGAATCGAGGCAAGGAAATTGGTCAGGTGATCCAAACATACATACGCCTAGGATATGAATCAGAAGAGGCGACGGAGAAACTCCTTCGGTCGACCAACTAAAAATTAGGAACTAGGCGCTAAGACTTCTAAAGGTTAGACGGTAAAGGAATGCGTTCAGCTTGGTCCGAAATCGTTGAACCCAAAAGCGAACGACCGAAGGAAAATCTAGAAGTCTAATATGGTCAGGGGTAAACAAGGACCACTAAGGTAACTCCTACGGCGGTCAATTGCTAGAAGGGGGTCTAACTATCAATCAGGGGCCTCTAAATAGCAAGCACGGACGTCTAACTAAGTCTTCTAATCACTTAGTGTCCTAAGAAAACGACTAGACTCAGGGCTTAAGACTCGGATGTTGCAATTTATTTAATGGACATTCTGTTATTATCGTTGTTCCGTTAATTCGCAATTGCAAGATTGGACCTGCATGGGCCACCAACAAAACCTGTCACGCCCCGCTTCCCAAAAATATGGAGGCGAAGCGTGAGAAGGTCCGCTCAGACTTGAAGCTACAAAGCTGCAAGTCCGATAAGCGCCGATCAAATTTAAACTGCAGGTCCTTGCAACGCGAACGAAACAAAGATAATAATATTTAAATGAGACAAAAGAGATATCTCAGAATATCCATAAAATAAGTTTCAACATCACAAAAAAAGCCACCAGGCTGAGAAGAAAAGAGTTTAAAGGCCCAAACATGGCCAACAAAGTATAAAGTACAAAACAACGGTGCTACGCACCAATAACTAACAAAAGGCCTAAAACAACATAAAGCTCAACAAAACTCAAAGCCTGGTCACCGGTGTCCACCAAAATCCTCCTGGGCAATCATGGACTCAGACTCAGCGTCAGCAACTCATCACGTACACAACAACGACCTCTGGCTCAGGTCTAACATGTGACACCCAAAAGAGCAAGGGGCACATGTCAGCAAGTCTGGGAGACTTGTGCAAGGAAACTACAAGTGGGTAAAAGTAAAGCAACCTAGCAGTTCTAGTATGAATGCGATGACACGGCAGTTTTAAAGTATGAGTGCTACAGGTAAAGTAAAGTAAAGTACAGTACGAGCATGGCATGGCATTCACAAGACAAGTACAAGGCAATGAAAGTAAGCACCTCGTGCACAGAGATTCCGCCTTTTGGCTAGAGTGGCTGCACGGCCAGCTCCTAGCTCAAGTAACCGTTTATCCCTACCCCTCCACGTGTATCGGGCATTGGTTTCTGGCCAACACATGAGGCCCGCTTCTGGTCCACGAGCCAGGAAGTGTGTAAACAAGTATGGCGTAGGGGTGCACCTAGCCGGTCCAGGGAACCCGGGCATTGGCTTTTGACCAACACATGAGGCCCGTTTCCCCCGGAAGTAGTATTCAAGGAGTACAAGTAATGTAGCGTGTGCTACGATGCAACAATCAATGCATGGATGACATGGCATGGCAAGTAGTAAAGCGTACAAGTAAGAAAAGTAAACGTGACAGTTTAGCATGCATGAATGTCAAGTTTAAGGGTTGGATCTAGCTTCGTTGTCAAGCTAGATCATTTAGGTGACGGATCTAGTTTCGTTGTCAAACTAGATCAAGTAGGCGTCTAGCCAGCTATCATTTCACTGACTAGTCTCTTTTACGCTAGGAACAAGAAAGTGGCCTAAAAACAGGGCCCTACACAAGAGTTGGCAAGTTTCACTTGCCTGCAAGTTCGACGTCTGAGCACACCGTCCAATGAGTCCAAAAATCACAATTATCTACGTGCAAAGTCCACCGGCCTAAAGTCCATATTATTAATCTTGATTAGTGAATTTAAAACATTTAAAATACTTTAAAAATACTGATTTTTAGTCTTGATTAGCATGCAATTGGGTTGGGGTTCCTAGGGGTGCAAAACGTTACCTCAACACGAAGCGAAAGCTACACCGGCGTCGGGTAGCGACGCCGGGGGTTGGAATAAGAGAACGCGCTCCAAGTCCTGATTCCAATATAGTTTCCTCACTGGAGAGTTTAGAGCATCAATCGGAGCGACGGTTCCAGATTCCAAAGCTCGCACGTGCGACGACGGGCTACGACGTGCGACGACGTCGTACGCGACGGATCCTTGAAGAGCAAGCACCTAGGTGGGGCCCACAGTACTCCTAGGGGCCTTTGGGGGACCCACAATAACTCTGGAGAACTTGGGGGGGCCCACGGTGGCAAGCGGTGCGACGGGTGCGGGGTTGCGACGATTGGCCATCGGTCGTACAGCCTCGGTGCGGGGGTCGGGCTCGGTCAGACACATGGGAACGGGGGCTGTACAGCGCAGTGGGTCGGTGCGGCTTGGTTCTCTCGGTCGGAGCGGGGGAGGCCATCGGTCGGGCGCCTTGGATGCGGGGGAGCGCAGCGCTGCAACGTTGCAAGCGTTGCAACGTTGCGGGCTTCGGCGATGGCGGGCGGGCGCTTCGGTCGGACACGGGGAAAAGCGGGGTGCGGAGCGGGCTTGCGAGCCGTGCGGGGCGATGCGGATGAGCGGAGCGGGCGACCGGTCTGACACGGAGCGGAGCGGGGCGACGGGGCGGGTCGATGCGGAGCGCTTGTGCGGAGCGGGGCCTCGGTCAGACCGAGAGCTCCTCTCGGCCAAGCGGGGGAACGGGGCGGCGGTCGATGCTGTGTGCGGAGCGGCGATGGATGCGGGCGAGGTGGCCGGTCAGAGCGGGTGGATGCGGGGGTTTTCTTCGGTCGGACGGGGTGCTGAACGTCGCAACGTTGCGACGATTCGTCGCAACGTCCAAAATGAGTTTGGAAGAGGCTAGGGCTAATTTCTTTGGAAAATAGGTCTTCCTAGGGGTTGCTTATATAGTATAGATGGGTTGACTTGGTCTAGGGCTAAATCTAATAGGATTAGAAGTTCAAAAAGATTTAAAATTTGAAATTCAATTACTCCAACTCATCCAAGGGTTTGACCTGGTCCAAATGAGCTGGAAATTGGCTCAAAAATTCTTTAAAACGTTTTAAACTCAAATAAATTTTATTTGGCCGAAATTAATTTAAAAATAAATTATTAAAAATAATATAAAACTTGTTAAAAATATAAAAGTGGTCAAATAAACTCCAAAAATTATAAAATAAATATCGGGGTGATCGTGGTGACAAATGTGAGCTAACTAAGAAGACGGATCTCAATTTCGACGTCGGACGACGAAACTAAAATTAGAAATGTCTCCCGTCAAAAGTGAGAATCGTCACGTCTCATCGAGTAAGATTAAATTGTGGGAAAACGACTCGAGAAACGTCGTTCCAAATTAGTGCCACTTTTTAATACTCTCAGAGACGTTCACAACGGTATATCACACGAAAGTGTTCACAAACGAACAACGTCTAAAACAAACACGTGCACGGCCAAAGCACGTGCACGAAAAACGTACAACGATAAGTGGTCGTTACATTCACGAACCGACTAAGATGCATCAAAAGTGCTGAAACGAAGTGTGGAGCTTCGGGAAGATTCCTATGGCCTCTAGGATCACTCTAGCTCTAAGATTAAGACACTGTGAAGCTAATCGTAAGGATTTCTAACGGAAAAACACACAAGGAAGGAAACATCCAATATTATTCAAATAAAATAGTCATTACAAAAACCGGTCGTTACACAAGGATAAGAGAAGGAGCATCAAATCAAATTTTAGCTCCATTTTAATTTTTTCTAGGTTCAATCCACCGTGGGATACCAACCCTACCAACTCATTGATTTGCAAAGGACTTTTCATTCAAATGGAGTTGATGGTGCTTATGAGATGCACCAAAGTAGGAGGAGCTTAATGTTGTAAGTATCTTCTTACATGTGATATACATTTGGTATCCATGTGTGTTGATTGCATGCATTGTTAGAATATTTGCATTGGTATCAATTTGCTACATTTTGATATACACTTTGGATTCTTTGTCTCTGATGTTTATTTTGGAGAGTATGTTTCAAAACTCAATACGTGAAATTGATTTGAGTTTTGATGATTTCGTTTTTTGATTTTCGCCTATGGCTTGATGATTTCGTATTTCGATTTTTGCCTATGGCTTGATGATTTCGTATTTCGATTTTTACCTATGGCTTGATGATTTCGTATTTCGATTTTCGCCTATGGTTTAATGATTTCGGTTTTCGATTTTCAACTATTGTCATGTTGGCACGCTTTGATTTTATTCGGTATTTTACATTTGGTATTTTACTTTGGTGTCATTTGGACCGTGGTCGTATTCGTAGACTCCCTTGCTTTAATTTCTTAGCCATTGTAATCTTGTTATAGATCTCATCCCTCTCTTTTTGCTAATGCCAAAGGGGGAGAGAATTAATAATGACAATGTGCTAATGATAATTCAAAGCAATTTACCATGAATCTAAGTTGATATGTTAGATTCAGGGGAAGTTAAGATATAAAATGGATTTTGAATCCTAAATTGCAATAATAGGATTCATATTTTATATTTCCCTCGTCTGCTTGATGCGTATGAATATTATTGAATACGGAACTAACGTGTCATCATTGCAGGGGGAGTAAGTAAATTTCTTTTGAATCATTATTATTGATTATTATTAATGTTGGTTTGTCATTACCAAAAAGAAGGAGAATGTTGAGTATTGATTCCCCAGATTTGGTTTTGGATGATGAGCAAACCTAAATATCGTGTACTAACTATTTGTGAGCGCAGTTATGGAGATCGTCACCAAAAGAATACGTACATCAAAAGCGACGTCTCAAGAATTCTCAATACGTGTGATCGTGTGCCTGAAGCTTCGTTGATGCTCAAGGAGTTTTATTGAAGTCAAGAATGAAGATTGAAGCTTTGAAGACGGTTCGTCATGTTTTATTTAATGTCTTCTAGCTTCATAGAATAGAATGTTAAGCCTTGAGTAGGACTTACATTATAATCTTCATTTCGCTCATATCTTAGAGCTAGGATTATCATAGAAGCTATTAGAAACTTTCCTGAAGCTTATCGCTTCTTCCCTCGGCTTCTAGTGCATCTTAGTTGGTTCAAGAAGAAGAACCAACCGACTAGATGACGATCTAGTCGGTCGGCAACTCTTCATGAACCGACTAGATGTCCTTGCTCATTTCAGCTCATTCCCTGTTGATCAATTAGTTGGTCAAAGAAGGTTCACCGATCGACTAGATGACGATGTAGTCGGTTAGGAGTCCTTCTCAGACCGACTAGTTATCATTTAAATTCAGCCTGAGTTACTGTTTCGAGTTAGTCGGTCTAAGAACGATTGTCGACCGACTAGTTGTAAAACTAGTCGGTTGGAATTTGTTCTCAGACCGACTAGTTCAACTTGCTTTCAGACTATTTTTTTTGACTCTTAGTCGGTCTAAGAACACTCACCGACCGACTAGTTGTGAAACTAGTCGGTTGGCAAGTCTTCTTAGAACGACTAGTTCTTTATGTCTGAACTTTCTCTTTTGGCTGTCGAGCTGTTAGTCGATTCATGAAGAATCACCGACCGACTAGTTGCAAATCTAGTCGGTCAGTGATCCTTCTTAGACCGACTAGTCTGCTTCAGAATAGAGCCGTTGGAGCATTTATTGCACGAATTTCTTCTCCCTCTTTCCTCTATCTTATATATACTTGGAGAGGTTCTTTCATAGGATCCAAGGCTGATCATTTGAGATATTTGAGAATCAAAGAGGAGCCATTAAACTCAATTCCTAAGCTCTCTTATCCTCACTAGAATCTCTCTCTCACTCTTATTTCAAAAGAGAGATTCATTGATTGTGAGCCTTCCAAGCCAAGGAGCTTGATCCAAGGTCACCAACTCCACCCTAGGCTTCCATTGCTGGTCAACATCTTGGAGCTAGGGTTTGGTGCCTTCTTCTTCCTCAAAATCCCTCCTTGCCCTAATTTGGTAAGCATTACTCAAGGCATAGGATTTTGTGGTAAGTGTTTCTTTATTTCATTTCAATTGATATTGCAATTGTGTCTCTCGGTTGTGAGAGAGGTTGTGATCCCGGGTTATGGGAGTCACATTTACTTTGTGTATGATTTGGTCTTGTGAAGGTTTTTCACAAGAATTTCATAGTGCTAAATCTTGAGTTAGGGTTTCTAACTCAAGTATCCGGAGGAGATCCGGGTGGTTGGGACGTAGGATCACCGGGAACAAGTCGGGGAGACTTGGGTGGATCCAAACCCGTTACATGCTTTGTTTGCGTTTGTTAATTCTTGTTGATTGTTTTTTGTAGTCTATTCCGCATTGTTGTTTGTATGTTTGCACAATAATTAGGAATAACTCTCTTGATTATTTTAAAGTACTATTCACCCCCCTCTAGTACGTGTGCAGTAGCTACCACAAGGCACTACAGGGTTTGGGGTAGGGTTGAGCGTGCACATGGTAAGAGGGTCTGATCCCCCTCAAACCGTAAGGCGTGAACCCTTTAGTGTCACACTTGTCTTGTCTTGTCCTGCCATGTCCTGATTTGTCTTGACACCCGTTAGGCTAGTCCCGTGGTTGGTAGCACACGCTACGACTACTACTTGTCACGATTTACTTTCCTGCTGCGTTTACTTTATTTTTGTTCCTCTGTTATAACCTCAGCATGTTAATCAACCAGTAAACCGTTGTTAAATAGTCGATACACTTGCAGTTTGGTCTGACCCTTTTTGTAGACCTTACCTGACGTACAGTTCCTTCTTTTGGTGCTATACGTCAGGTGTGGAGCCAGAGTTCGTGGACGAGGCAGACTTACCGGAGTACGTGGAGCCTGAGGACATCGACCCGGAGGACGTACCTGACGAGGACCAGACTTAGAAGTCTCTTCTAACGTGGACGTTTAGAGGTTACTACTTTTAGCTTCTCTCCTTCGATAGTTGTTACCATGCTTAGGCTTCCCTCTTTTTAGATTTTTGTACTCGCTGGATATTAACTCTTTATATTAATGAATGCAACTCCCTTTCTGTACTTTTTGTTGTTGCGGACTTTATAAATGCAAGAACCTGAAATTTTTAAGATGGTACCCCTACAGACGCTTATTGGGTCCGAGCTTCACAGCTCCGGCCTAAGCGGGCCTCGTCACGTTTCGCTTCCGTCGTTTTGGGAAGCGGGGCGTGACAGGTTTTAGTGGTGGCCCATGCATGTCTGCAAAATTTCGGAACAATAAGAGTATCACATTCATTTAATATCCATGTACAAGTCTAAATTAGGTTTACCCAGTCTTAGATGGTAGGAAGACTTAGGTAGACGTCCCAGTTGGATAGTCAGACACCTTGGTTAAGATTTAGTCATCCTCGTCCTAGGATACCTGAGTATCCCTCACTCGGATCTAGCCGCGTTAGATTTCTAGAGCCTTCTTTTAGTCGTTCGCTCGGGTCCATCGACTTCGGGCCCAGCAGAACTAACCTTGATTCTCTTAGGAACCTTCCCATTAGATCCTAATTACAGTCTAGCTCATTAGGAAATCATAGTGCTGAGCTCTCCTAATCTTTAGACGACCCGATAATTAGAATCCCTGACTTCTAGCATCTTCCTGATCATTACCCTTTCGTGTTATCGACTGTCGAGTTCCATCATAGCTTCGTGAATCGTATCCTAAGTGTATCCATCATGCAATCTTTTTCCTTTCTCCCAATTCACGTAATCGTTCCTGACGAGTATCATTGATCCTTCGAGTCTTTTCTTTTGCCAAGTCTGCTTCCTCAAAAAGTATTTTCGAAATTCCTTATTAAGTCCTTCGCTCAGCTTAATTTCTTTGAAACCCTCTTGAAATTTTCGTTGTTACTATCTTGTACTTATTTTCAAATCAGTATCTTTCATATTTTCAGTTTTAAAACCTTGTTACCATTTTGATAATTCAATTTATACTTTTTCTAGACTACGTACATACTTTTAGAATATTTTCTAAACTAGAGGGAACTCCAATTTTTTTTAATATTATTACATCAGTTCTATGTTCTTCGTGACAACATTTCGAAATCTTTGTGTAAACTTATTTGCAAAACAATCGTTTCTCACCCTACCCATCCTTCCTTCGTCTTACTTTTTCCAAAAATTTAAATTTACTACATCTGCTCACTTTTAAGTATATATATATATATATGTATATATATCTATATTATAAAAGAGGGATGTTATCAAGAGAAATTGGATAAGAGATATTGGACAAGAGAAATTGGATAAGAGATATCTATATTATAAGAGATGGATGTTATCAAGAGAAATTGGATAAGAGATATCTATATTATAAAAGAGGGATGTTATCAAGAGAAATTGGATAAGAGATATTGGACATGAGAAATTGGATAAGAGATATCTATATTATAAAAGAGGGATGTTATCAAGAGAAATTGGATAAGAGATATTGGACATGAGAAATTGGATAAGAGATATCTATATTATAAAAGAGGGATGTTATCAAGAGAAATTGGATAAGAGATATTGGACATGATAAATTGGATAAGAGATATCTATATTATAAAAGAGAGATGTTATCAAGAGAAATTGGATAAGAGATATAGGACAAGAGAAATTGGATAAGAGATATCTATATTATAAAAGAGGGATGTTATCAAGAGAAATTGAATAAAAGATATTGGACAATAGAAATTGGATAAGAGTGATGTTATCAAGAGAAATTGGATAAGAGATATCTATATTACAAACGAGAGATGTTATCAAGAGAAATTGGACAAGAGAAATTGGATAAGGGATATCAATTTTATAAAAGACGGATGTTATCAAGAGAAATTGATAAAAGAATTTGGACATGAGAAATTGGATAAGATAATTTGGATATCTATTATATAAAACAGGGAAATTGAATAAGAGAAAATATAAGAGATGAGATTTTGAGGGATAAAAGAGGAGGTGGGGAATTTTGCACATACAACCCCGGTTTTTGTATTTTTGCCTATGGACCCTCCACACACACACACACTTTTTATTCTCACCCCTTCCGGCAAATTTTTTTCCAGTTCTATGAAGATTTTGAATCTTATCCTACTAGGACAAAGCTTTGTCCTACGTGGCAAGTTTGTCCTTGGTGGTAATGACAATTTTGGGGGGACATAAATTTTGGGGGAAAGCTTAAATTTGGTGGGAAACTTGAAATTTTGTGGGAAAACGTGAAATTTGGGGGAACTTGAAATTTGTGGGGGAGAAAAACTCAGCCATTAAATAAACCGTGCCCTATGGGCACGGGTAATGACTAGTATATATATAAATGGAGGAGGGCTCTGGCGATCCTGGCGACTCGGGGGATCCTAGAGATGGCAGCTCTTCTGATTCGAGTTTGGGAGATGGCCGCGGCTTGTCATCTGAGGGCCACGGTTTGGAAACTGAATCGGAGCGTATTACATCTGAGGTGCCTCATCGATCTGCCGCCTCTAACCATAGTTCAGATCTGGGGGAGGGTGATTGGAAATTGGTTTCTCGCAAGGGGAGACAGCCATTCACCTAAGCTGAAAAGGGTAAGTGGAAGCTCTCACAACGTGGAGGAGGTTTTAAAGGCCACTCGACAGTCGGAATCAATTCAAAGAGCCATATGCGTGGGGGCGCAGCACAAGTCGTAGGGGGGGTTCTAAACCAAGGCGCTATCCTGGGGCTAAGGGGAATTTCGACTATACTGACACCCAGAAGGTATTTGATAAAATTCCGATTAGGCCCAATATTCCGCTTCACATTAACACTGCAGGTCCAAAGCCTTCTTGGTCTGATGTTTGTGCTAATCGGTGATCGTATGACGACTCTCTTACTATGTCTTTCGTTCCCCCAGTAGTAAAGGAAAGTGGTGAACGTGTTGGTAGAGTACTAAGCTCTATGCTTGAGAAGGGTGCGGAACGTTGGAAAAACACTTTGGTAGGATATGTATTAGGGGATGTCCCCTATTACGGCCAATTACGTGCGTGGGTAGACCGGTTATGGAAATTGAAGAAGGGCGTTCATATCTACAGTAGAGAGAATGGGGTTTTTTTACTTCAGGTTTGATTGCCCAGAGGAATGTGAGCGCGTGCTCCATGGCGGGCCGTGGCTTTTCGATGGGAGACTTATGGTGCTTCAGAGATGGAGCCCTACTTTTCGACACGACAGAGACATGCTATCTTCAGTCCCGGTGTGGATCCAATACCATGGGCTTCCCTTAGGTATGTGGACCAAGGAGATCCTAAATTTAGCTTCATCTGTGATAGGCTCCCCAATTTGTCTAGATAGATCAACGGCTAAGCTGGACCGATTGACCTATGCTAGATGTCTTGTTGAGGTGGATGCAAAAAAAGCTCTCCCACAAAATGTCAATCTTGAGCTGGACGATGGCTCCATCGTTTCCCTAGATATAAAATACGAGGGGGAACCCCCAAGGTGTAGCAAATGCATCTGCTTTGGGCATTCGAATGATAAATGTCCTGATAAAGACCAGCTCCCTTCGATCCAACTACCAGACGCACAATGCAAAGTTAACTCAGGGGTTGAAACAAGTGTTAATGTGGCAACTTCTGTAACGGTGCACCCAACTCCACATCGTGCAGAATCGACCTTGCAATCACCAGCTGGGGAAGCAAATGTCATGCAGAGCTCATTGCCTGTTAGTGGAAATGCGGCAGCTGATGTATTTATTGGAATGGAAATTGTGGAGTTGATTAAATCCCAGGCTATGGAATCCAATATGCCAGCGGTTTCCCAAGGGGATGAACATGGGGTTAATGTTAACTCCCTGGGTGACCAGCCAAATTTATGTACTAAGGGGAACTTTTCAGAAAGTATGGAAACTGGGGACAACACTACTCACAGTAGCGGTAGTCAGACTACAATAAATGAATGCAACAGCCCGGAAGTAGCAGGTCCGGATGATGCCCCTGAAGATGCAATTCCTAATGTCCTAACTATTATCAATCCAGAATGGGAGCAAGAGCTTTGTGTGCAACCCACAGGAATGGGTGGGCCTGAAGCTGTTAAGGATAGTATGATCGGAAAGAAGACACACATGTCTAATGTAACTACGGGTCTTGGTTTACGGAAAAGTTCTCGGCTGAAGGATGGGGCCTTGCCAAGGCCCAACACATTATCACTTTAATGTCAATTTTCGTCTGGAACACTTGAGGTCTCAACAATTCGGTTAGACGGAGAGACTTGAGGGACAGACTACAGAAAATTAAACCCTCCCTAGTTATCTTGCTTGAGAAGAAGTTGAAGGAAGCTGGAGGGAAGTGGAAATCCTACTTCCCTAAAAATTGGAGTTCTGTTGGAAATTTCAGAGAAGGCTCTAACGATCGCATCATTATTGGATGGGACAACGATATTTGGCTGTCGGCATTTCTCTCCACCTCTAAGCAACATATTACACTAAGGTTCTCTAATAAAGGAGGATTGGCTCTTGCTATTACTGGTGTGTATGCTTCAAATCTGTGCAGTGAACGTCTTCTACTTTGGGAACGTTTGAAGGAGGATGCGGCAAATATTGATGGTAATGCATGGATTCTAGCTGGAGATTATAACTGCATCAGATACTTAAACGAAAAATCCGGGGGAAGATGCGGTGTGATGAAAGTATTGGATGAATTCAATGATTGTATCAATAAATGTGCTTTGCTTGATCTCAAATGTATTGGCTCTTCTATGAGTTGGTGTAACCGACGTATAGGCCCGGAGAGGATTACGGCTAGGCTGGACCAAGTTCTATGTAATGCAGGCTTCCTGGACATTCTCCCGAACTCTTTTGCTGAATATATAGACCCAAGCACTAGTGACCATTCGCCGATGCTTATCAACTTGCATTCCAAGGTGAAATCTTTCCCCAAACCCTTAAAATTCTTTAATTTCTGGGTATCGAGAGATGGGTTTCATGATGTGTTGGCTTCTTCTTGGAATCAGTATGTGAATGGCTCTCCAATGCATAGATTTTTCATTAAAATGCAAAATTTGAAACATGCTCTTAGAAGCTGGGCTTCGAGCAGTACTTCCGCCATTGATGGCTGCCGTGCTACACTCAACAGGATGCGCGCGGATTATAACCTATTGCATGATATTACTCTCCGAACGGATGAACTTGAGCTTCGCAAAAATCTCTATAGGCTTTTACAGGAGGAGGAGTCTATGCTTAGGCAAAAAAGTAGACAATCCTGGCTTGCTCTAGGTGACAAGAACACGAAATTCTTCTACACTGCCATGAAGGCAAGACAGAGCCTCAACAATTTGGGACACCTGGTTGATGCAACTGGGATGCAATCCAATGTTTTTGAAGATTTAAGATCCAGTGCTCCTATATTCTATGCTTCCCTCTATCATCAATCCACCTACTGGAATGTCTTTCTAAGGCTTGTTACAAAGAAGATTCTGACCTATGAAGCTACTTCTTGGCTTGAGCGTAGAATCTCCAATAATGAGATTAAAGAAGCTGTTTTCCAAATATGGGTGGATAAATCCCCTGGGCCCGATGGTTTTAATGGGTATTTCTATCAGCAGTGCTGGAGCACGATAGGTAAAGATATCTCGGATGCCATTCATTCATTTTTCCGTACAGGCTCTCTCATGCACCCTATTAATCATACTAATCTTACTTTGGTGCCTAAGAAAACATCTGCTACTAGCCTAGGAGACTACAGGCCTATAGCTTGTTGCAACATTATTTATAAGGCTATCAGTAAAATCATATGTAACAGGCTCAAGAATGTGGTTCATGAGCTAATTTCCCCTAACCAGTCGACCTTCTTGAAGGGTAGATTACTCTCAGATAGTGCATTGCTTGCCCATGAACAGATCCGTGACTTCAGCAACCCCATGGGATCCAGAGCTTGCCTCAAGCTTGATCTTCGCAAAGCATTTGATAGTGTGAATCGGGAGTTCATATACTATATTTTGCATCGAATGGGGTTCAAAAGGAAATTTATCTCTTAGATAGCTGAGTGTATCTCTACCCATACTTTCTCAGTTATGGTAAATGGTTCCCCCGCTGGATACTTTGAGGGCAACAGAGGTCTCAGGCAAGGGGACCCACTATCCCCCTACCTCTTTGTCATTACTATGGAGGCTTTCTCATTGCTTATTGAAAAATCTATATTCTCTGGCAATATCCACCCTATGAGACGGAGTGGGGCAATATCGCATTTGCTTTTTGCAGATGATCTTCTGTTGTTCTGCAGAGCTAACAAGCACTCTTTCACTGGACTGAAAAATCTGTTGGAAAACTTTTCAAATTTTACTGGATTGGAGATCAACTGGGATAAAAGCATGGCCATCTTCAGTAAAGGCACTAAACAACCGATGGAATTGGGCACCATGTTGGGTATTAAAGTTGGCACCTCCTTCTCTACCTATTTGGGTCTCCCACTGTCCTCTAAATACCCAAAATTCTCAATGTTTGCTAGGCTGATTGACAAATGCAATAAGAGACTGATGGGTTGGACTTCTAGTATGCTATCCATAGTAGGCCGCATTGAACTAATCGGAACTATCATTTATGGTATGTTAAATTTCTGGCTCCTTGTATATCGTATTCCTAAAACTGTACTTCGGATCATCACCTCGGTGTGTAGGAAATTCATCTATGGCTCCTCGAAAGCATGGGCTTGGAAAGATATGT
Source organism: Scilla litardierei (assembly GCA_030789695.1). NCBI lineage: Eukaryota > Viridiplantae > Streptophyta > Magnoliopsida > Asparagales > Asparagaceae > Scilla > Scilla litardierei. Next base: position 361,719,803 of record CM061142.1, on the reverse strand, counting down.
GTGTCCCGAAGAAGGAAGGGGGGTTGGTTTGAGATTTCTCTCAGATATTAATTTGGCGGCGGGGGTGAGACTCACATGGCGGCTTTTATCGACTGATGGCCTTTGGGCAAGTTACATGCGCACCAATTACAGAGATATATCCCAGTTCTTTGGAGCAAAAGGTCAAGTCTCACAATCTGGAACCTGGAAGTTCATGCTCTACTGTAGAAATTTCTCAAAAAAAGCTTATCAAAAGGAGGGTGAGGGATGGTACTTCAACCCTATTTTGGAAAGACAACTGGTTACCTTGCGGGCCTTTAGCCGATCTATACGACATTCCTCAGGAACAAATTTGCCAGCGGGTAAGTGATTACTGGAATGGGTCCGACTGGAGCGATGACCCACTTTTAGCCCGCCCTTGCTTCAGAATATTACACTTGTGCCGGGGTTGGATGAGTGGATCTGGGCGGAAGATGGAGGCTTCAGTTTTAAGTCGGCATGGGAAGGGATCCGGGCTCACAAAGACCAATTTAAATACCACTCTCTGGTATGGTACAGGTTCAATGTTTCTAAAATGAGTATCATTTTATTAAAAGCATTTCAAGGGAAACTTGCCACTAAGAATATCTTAATGAAGTGGTGGCCGAATCTTGAACCTGGGTGTGTGATGTGCGACAGTGCAGAGGCCGAAACAAATGCCGACTTATTTTTTAGATGTGATTACTCTAAGTACATTATTCTTAGGAGTTTACTTAAATTGGGGATGTCTAACCCCATTGATCCGATGCTAGAGAAGGTTGGAGACTATTTCTTGTCAAGATATAGTAAGAAAGAGACGATGGGTATCTTGGTACGTACAGTACTATCAGTTGTTGTGTGGCACATCGGGAAGGAGAGAAACAGAAGGATTTTCGAGGGTAAGACGAAGCCAAATACAGTGTTGTTTGAGGACATTACGGCTGCGGTTACGGTTATCCTCCATCACCTGGATGGCGATACTCAGGAGATAAAGCAAGCTATGGAAATGTGGGAATTTAGAGATGTTGGCTAGGGTGTTTTGCAATGTAAAGCCCATTTTTGCTTCCTATTTGTTGGCAGGTAAAGGGTGAGGTGATTGCTGGTTGAGGGTGACGGCGCTTGTGCCCTCTCCCCTCTCCTTCAATCCCCTTACCTGTACACTGCCTGTTGTAATTTATGTATATTTGTTCCTCAATAAAGATTCACACTATTCCTCCAATATATATTATATATATATATATATATATATATATATATATATATATATATATGGTATATGATACCATATTTTGCACAAAATCCTTCTTTCTTCGTTAAATCATTTTTAGCAATATTTTTTTGTCCCGTCCAACCGACTATCTCCTTATCCTCGCCTTACCTGACTTCGTTTTTTTTCGATCTTGTTTCGTGTCGTTTTTGGTTTCGGTCTCCTTCTTTTATGTTGACATCAGCGCCTGTAGTTGCCTTTGTCATCCCTAGCTAGTAGTGGGCCCTTTGGTTTGTGATGTCGTCGTGATGTATATATATATAGGTATAGTGCGTAGACCTGTATAAGTGTGTTACCTTTTAGGATCTTAATGTTTGTCTCTTGTGCCCTGTTTGCATACTCAATGTGGTCCAGGACATACATAAGGAGTTGTCTGAATGATGGTATTCATATTTGTGTGGATAACACCATAGCAGGTAAATTCCTTAGACCTAGTCCTCTGTATTATAGTTTAGCTTATTTTGCTGCTTATATATGTTACCAAACCTAATTGTTTTCTTTTAATCAGATCTTTAAAGTTTTGAAACAAGCACACAAGTTCTCAGCGCACCTATTTTTCCTCTTCCAATACCTCAACCCTACACGTTTTTCCAAATGTTTTTAAAATCTGTCTTTGGTCTTAAACTTCTTCTTCTTCTTCTTCTTCTTCTTCTTCTTCTTCGTCTTTTCTTCAAGAGTGTTATCTTTTTGATTGTTATGATATTATTAGTACTAGCTATTATTTTTATAGGATTATGTTGCGGGTAGGCGTAGAGTAAGATGAGATATACGGTAGCGGAGATTGGTTGAATTTGAAGACAAAGACATTTAAATAGATTTCTTTCGGATGACGACTCAGTGGAGAACTCTGATTTGATGAAATTATGTATAGGAAGATGCGTACTTAATCGACCTGAAACTTGAACTAGTGGTAGATAGGAGTAACTATAAAGGTATGGTATGATTTAGAGTGACCATGAAATGGTGAAAACATTTGAAGCATCAAGACATGATCATTAAGTTAACATGAGAAGACATTGAGAATAACACGACGTGTTGAGATGAATGGATGGTTAGGTAGGTGGACTTAATATTGGTTGGGATTAGTTATAGTGAGTAGGATGAGATGTGATTCTGATAGTTCAATTATTTGGCGGATAAATTTATGGGAAGAATGACAAGGAATGTATTAAGGACACGTCGATTGTTGATTTGCGAAAGGTGTGATGAGATAGACAAAATCTTCGTCTTGGATTGGTGATCGACTAGAGCATAAGTTTAGCGATTGATTAATATTGGGAAGAGATGGAGAAATTTAAAGATATTATGGAGCGATGAGGTTTAATGGAGTGGTATGATATGAGGAGATGATTATTACTCTGTATGAGAACTTGGGGTTGGAAATTTGAACATCAGTGATGGATCGATAGTTAAGTGTTAGGGTGTGAGATTAGTTGTGACATTATCCAGTGAAGAGACGGGTTATGATGGATTATTTGAGGAACGATATTGAAGTTATAAGATTAGAGATCATGGTGTGGAAGATGGGAGTTATAGGCTTAAGTGTTTATAGATTTTATTATTATTATTAGTATAAGTGATTTCGAGGACGGAATCATTTCTAAGGTGGGTAGAATGTAACGGCCGCTTTCCGGCCGTTCGTATGTTCTGCGTGCACGTGCTTTATCGTGCACGTATTTTATTTGGCTATTTCTGAGCTCCGGCATATACGATGCGATATGTCGTTGCGATCGTGTTGGGGTGCTGAATTTTATAGTAATTTTTGGGAATGTCTTTTCACGGCTCGTTTTCTCGCAAAACGACTTTGAACGATAGGGACGTTTTAGTCATTTGACTCAAAATGCCGTTTTCAATTTTACGTAAATTCTTGGTAGGCGTTACGCATGATTGGGCTCTGTAGATCTGTGTGTCTCGTCTCAACGATCGCCCCGGTATTTTCGGATTATTTTTCTGACGCCCGGTTTGAGAGATATCGCTCTGAGAAATCTCGACCGTTGATTTGCCCAGTCAGATTCAAATTTCGAAATTTGTTGGCCAAATCTGGCTACATCTTTTTTTTAAATCGTTTTAATATCTTCCCTAAACTTCTTCTTCTATTCTCCACTAGTTATTTCCCCTCTTTCTAGACCCTCTAACAATATATCTCCACTCTTTTTCTAAAATCCTAGGGTTATTTATCAAATATTCTTATTATTATTAATAACCCTAATCTTAACCCGAGCCCTAATCTAAAAAAACCCCCCTTTCACATTTCAGCATCTAGGGTTATAGCCCTCAGCCGCCGTCACCAATAATCCCCCCGATCTCTTCCTCCCATCGCCCTCAGCCGCCGCACCCCTCTTCTCCCCGCGCCGCTGCAGCTCTCCCAGCACCGCAACGCCTCCGACGATCGCCGCCACGCCTCCCCATAAACCCCGATCTCCACGGCCTCAATGCCCGACGCTGGCCCCCTCACGACTCCATCGGTGACCGAACGAAGCTGCCACGTCCATCATCTCTCTCTCTCTCGCCGGAGACCAACGGCAGAGCGCCTTCCGCACAGCCCGACCCCCAAGCACGTGTCACCGCCGTTCGCCGTCAGCAATCCCCGACTGCCTTTCCCGCAGCCACCCTCATCGCCGGAGGCCGCTAACGATGCAGCAGCAACCGCTGCTGCGTTTTCCGACCGCCGGAGCCTCTGTCACAGTCGATCAACCCCCCGACGCCGACGGCCACTTCTCCGACGCCTCCTCATCAACCCCTTGCTGCTGCTGCCCTAGAAGCCCGACGGCCTGATCCACTCACCTCTCATAGCCTCTCGATACCGGCACCTCCCAGTCGCCGTTCCCGTGGCCGCAAGACGACGTTGCCGTTGTCCGCCTCCAGACTGAACGCATATGTAAGCAAGAGTATGTCAGTTGTTTTTGGGTGGTTGAACTGCATGTAGTGATTTAGGTTAATAGTTAAGAAATCTTATAACATGTTGGTTAATTATCTATATTAATATTGACTGTGAACTACCATGATTAAGGTGCTATTAGTTTGTAACGGAGATTAAAAGTATGATGTTGGTTGTTATAAGAGCAGGGATAGGCAGTAGGTTATTTTAATCATAAGTTGGTATGCGCCAGATAAGGAGCACATTTTTATCCGTCCACTTTTTGTTCTTAAATGTTTCAAATTGCAATTTCACTGTATAGGACTGCAGTTTATGTGACCCTTAGGAAGCTTTGCTAAGTTGCATGCATATGAGGAGCTTTACTACGTTAGTGGCCCATGAATGATCAATTGCAGACAAGAACCAGGTTGAACTTCACTGGCTGTTTAATAAGAATAGAAGGCTCCCAGATGTTATGATCAGAAAAAGAGGCTACTATCTGTTGGTACAAGTCAGTGGACCTATATGTTAGTTTACTATTTTAATAAGCAGTACTTTCTATTTTTATGAACAGAATCCCCTAGGAGTTGTGAGCAGTGACTTTTAATGATGTATTATATGCCATAAGCATCACTAAGGTATAGTGCATTATATGAGTTGGGTAATAATACTGTTAAGGGTTCTCAGGGTTGGTATTAATCTTATGGTGCAGATAACCACGTCTCCCACCGCAATCCATCGCCGTTACCAGTCCCGACATTGGACTCACACGCGACCGTCAGACCAGGTTGGTGCCCTAACTTGTAGCGAACCCACACCATAGCAAATCAAACCCTAACTAAAAGTTGGACAACTACAATTAAATCTACTTTTCCGCACCAGTAAAATGATGCCACTGTAGAAATCGACCATCGGACAACTTTTCTGTGCACATAGGGTAGTGGTCGATCTAGGTTGAATAAACACCAAAACATGACTTATGACAATTTGGATAGTCCCAATAATCTAGAAACAAACCCTAAAAGGACTTGATGAAAATCGCGACCTGACACCATCGCCGTGACACTGTTTCAGACGGACTACCGCGGACGAGACGCCTGGATGAGACGCTCCGGACGGATGACACGCTCACCACCGCAGGCAAGTGTATCCACTTGCACTTTTGGCCATGCTTAGGCCTTAGTTTTGTTAGAACTATTAACTGTGAACAAAGAGAACCGGACGTGAAATGATAGCGTCCGGGATGACCCTTGACGGTTCAGACTTGACGACGAAGTCTGAGCCCGACAACAACAACTTTTGACATTGTAGGACTATCTTGTGTGTGCGTGCGTGTGGACACCCTAGAATAACCTTTCCTGTTTTGTCCCGTCCCGTCCCATCTTGCACAGCCCAGAGGGAAATAGGGCACTCTCCGAGTGATCCCTTGTCTTGTTACACACATAGAGCACTCTCCGAGTGATCCATTGTCTTGTTACACAACCCAGAGGGAAATAGGGCACTCTCCGAGTGATCCCTTGTCTTGTTACACATCCCAGAGGGCAATAGGGCACTCGCCAAGCTAGAGCGAGTGATCCCTTGTCTTGTCACATCTTGAATACTTGGGTTTAGGGTAGGGTTGAGCGTGCACACGGTAAGAGGGTCTGATCCCCCTTGAACCGTAAGGCGTGAACCCTTTAGTGTCACACTTGTCTTGTCTTGTCCCGCCATGTCCCGATTTGTCTTGACACCTGTTAGGCTAGTCCCGTGGTTAGTAGCACACGCTACGACTACTACTTGTCACGTTTTACTTTCCTGCTGTGTTTACTTTCTTTTTGTTCCTCTGTTATAACCTCAGCATGCTAATCAACCAGTAAACCGTTGTTAAATAGTCGATACACTTGCAGTTTGGTCTGACCCTTTTTGTAGACCTTAGCTGACGTACAGTTCCTTCTTTTGGTGCTGTACGTCAGGTGTGGAGCCAGAGTTCGTGGACGAGGCAGACTTACCGGAGTACGTGGAGCCCGAGGACATCGACCCAGAGGACGTACCTGATGAGGACCATACTTAGAAGTCTCTTCTAACGTGGACGTTCAGAGGTTACTACTTTTAGCTTCTCTCCTTCGGTAGTTGTTGCCATGCTTAGGCTTCCCTCTTTTTAGATTTTTGTACTCGCTGGATATTAACTCTTTATATTAATGAATGTAACTCCCTTTCTGTACTTTTTGTTGTTACAGACTTTATAAATGTAAGAACCTGAAATTTTTAAGATGGTACCTTTACAGACGCTTATTAGGTCCGAGCTTCACAGCTCCGGCCTTAGCGGTCTTCGTCACGTTTTGCTTCCGTCGTTTTGGGAATCGAGGTGTGACACCTAGACTATCATGCTCCAATTTCGAATATGCGGTATTTCGCCTCCACTTCTGCTTCTTTATGCAAGAATAATATATATATATATATATATTACGCTTCAAATCGCATGTGTCGGGACTCTACTAATAGGACTAAGATAACCCATTTTGCTTATGTTCTAATCTGCGAAATTTTTTCTTTTGCCCAAGTGTTTAGAATTCGAATTCTTTTTTGTTTTACTTGGTGCAAATCCCCTCGTCGTGTACTGTTCTCCCACTTGGGAGAGTACACAAATATATAGCCCAAAACCCAAAAATCCAAAAAAAGAGAAAAGAAAAATTCAAAAAGAAAAAAATAGATGTATAGCCAAAAATACAAAAAAATGTACAAATACCTAAAACCCAAAAAAAATTCCTGTTGTGAATATTACTCCTATCCACCGTGAATAAAGGGAAGGCGAGAGTTTGCACCAAGTGTTCTACTCCACACCTACTCAACCCCTTCGATTTCGAACACTCTTGGCATAGGAATTTTCTAGCGATCATCTAGGCAGTCGTGTGGTGATTCCCTAGTTCCTAGTAGTAGAGTCTCCGACACATGATATGCTTCAATTCTTATTCTATTCTCATGCATGCTTGAGCTATTATTAACTGCTAATTTGAATTGAAATGATATTTGGGTCATTCCTTGGGTATGTGTATATGGAGCGTTATAGCACAATTTAGATAGTTACACCGTCTGCTAGCTCACGACCTCACTCACTTGCGCTTCACCGCGGGGACCCACGACACTTGTATGGACTCATATTACTGGGTTTAGTGATGTGTTTATCGCATTCTTGCTTAGTGTAGTGAGTTAGTTTTCGTTGGCTCTGACGGGTGATCTAGGATTCTGCTTTCTTTTTCTGTTTCTTCCTTTCTATTTTTCCCTCCGAGCTCCTACTCTCACTCGTCTTCCTGGAGGACTAGGAAGGGTTCAACTTGGGGATTTTGACGTGCGTTTATATTTTATATATTCACGAATGTCTTCTCTGTGATTTTCTGCTATTTTCCGTTGTTTCGTATCTATTCTTTTGTGATTTGTAGTTTCTTTTCACTTTCTTTGTGTTTTTGTGCTATTGCAGGAGATTGCCATCGTTGGGGACACATAAAGCAAATATCATGAGTCTCTGGAGCAACAGGAGACGTCGCACGAGAACATGAGGGCCAAACGTCAAGTTAGAGCATGTATATGTTCTTAACCGATTAGGTGGACAGTATCAACCGATCGATTCGTACACCGTATCAAACCCGATCAGGAGCAAGCAGTGAAGAAGACTCCAACCGATCGATTCTGCGATCGGTTGGATGCCACAGTGTTCTCTGTTTTTTAGCTGAATTCCAACCAATCGGTTGACTTGTCAACAGATCGGTTCACCTATTGCCGAAGCTTCCACATATCAGAACCGGACGACTTCACCCGATCGGTTCAGTGATCGGGTGAAGATCTCAGAGCCAAACACCAAGTCAACGGTCGTCTCAACCGATCGGTTGATGTTTCAACCGATCGGTTGGACGTTTAATTTTGTATTCTTCTGGGAATATTCCCTGGCATCTTGCCAGAATGTATATAAACCCTTAGGTTTCACAGAAAATGAGGATCCCCAGTTTTTAACAGTTTTTAGGGATTTTGGCTGCTGCTAATTAAACTTGTTTTGTAAGTTCTCCGATCGCTTTGATACTTTGATATTTCTTTAATACTATCGTTTGCTTCTCCATTATATTGCTTGATCTTAATTTTGATGGTTGAAATTTGTGTTATTGATTCTCTTGCAATGATTAGTGACTAGTTTCCTAATCTGGGACATTGGTGGAAGCCCCTTCGTGGGTTATCCCTAGAACGACCATAGGATTAGGGTTTCGATAGGATATGGGGATTTAGATGTTTATGCGGGGTGATTTATTGTCATTGACGGGAGAAAGACTGCCTCTGACCGTCAAGCCAAGAGGAAATAAAACGGGAGTTTGATCATCTAGGCACAGCTCACACCTCTAGCGTAGACATTGATTCCAAGCGCGTGGGAACGGCAGGATGAAATGTCGGGAGCAATCGTTGCGAGCTTAGTGCTCCCGGAGTCGATCGGTGTTGGACATGGGAATGCCCACCGTCCAAACCCAGGTAGACCTAGCGTATCATCTTGGGCGTCGAACGGAATATCGGGCCCATGGGACGCTGGGTACCGCTATTAGAGGCAACGTCTCACCACTAAACCCTAGAATCCGATCGTATTCCTATCCGTCGGTTGTAATAGAGAGAACACATGATAGGGTGGACACCAAAGTCATGGGTTACTTTTTATATCTTACATCTTTCCATAGTTTTATATCGTGACAACCCCAGCGATAGGGCTAGCTCACCCACCGGGTGATCCGGTTCCTGTTTGATAATAAGCACATCACACGCATCCCCGTGTTCGACCCCTAGCCACACTACAACACCATGCACTTGCGGTTACAAATATTTAATTATGGTATCCCCGTTTGTGCAAAACTAGGGGGACTTCATGCGTCATCATCCAAATATAAAGATACAGGTTCTCCCACGATTCCATGCATTATAGGAACTAAGAGCTTTGGAAATGCTTTACTTGACTTGGGTTATAGTGTGAATATTTTGCCTTACTCGGTTTTCTTGCAACTAGGCCTGGGGGAGCTGAAACCAATGTCTGTGGTGCTACAGTTGGGAAATATGTCAATGAATGTTCCAAAGGGTTGCGTGAAAGATGTTTTGGTTCGGGTGGACAAGTTCTATTACCATATGGATTTCATCGTCCTAGACATATAAGGACCACCTTCTGGTAACACCACTCATATAATTTTGGGCCTTCCATTCTTAGCTAAATGCAATGCCGTGATCAATTGTAGAGATGGACAGTTGAAGATAATGTTTTGTAACCTGAAACTTAAACTAAATATCTTTAAATCATGTAAGTTGCCATCAGATATTGAAAGTGATGAAGAGTCATGTTTGATTGAAAGTTTGATTGTGATTATTTTGAGGCTGAGTATAATGCGAATCTAATTATATTCAGTATAATTTTGATGATATTAATAAGTCTTATTTTATACAAGGTAATCACAAGAGACCAAGGGAAACACGTGCACCAAGATTTGAATCATTGCCAGTGGGATTGCCACCAAATTACATCTGATGTGGAGCATCCAAAGCTTGATCTAAAGCCATTGCCAGACTATCCGAAATATGATTTCTTTGGAAGAGATGACACTTTCCCTGTAGTAATATCCTCCAAACTTACACTTGAATAGGAACATTCATTGCTTGATGTACTTATGGAACACAAAGGGCCAATGGATGGTCCATTGCAGACATCAAAGGTATAAATCCCTTAACCTGTACACATCACATTTATCTTGAGGATGATACCAAACTGTCATGCCCTGTTTTGAACTATACGTGTATTCTACTATATACACGTGGTATTTCTACTTGCGATGCATATGTAGGCATGAAATAATTATGAATGTCAATGTATGTATCGTAGTGCATGGGGGTTGTGCCATAATATGTGGCTAAGAGACGAGAATGCGAGACAAGAATGCAAGAGAAGTGTGAATGACGTCGTAAGTATAATATAACAAGTATGCATTGGACGTGTGTGTGGTGCATGAATGCATGCGTGGGTGCGCATGGTTGTGTGTAGGGGAAGCCATGCTAGTGTGAAAAGGGGTTATGGGTTAATGGAATCCTCGTAAATTTTTAGAAAGGCGGATGAGGGGGTGTGTGTGTATAGTAAAGAAGTGTGTGCATAAAGTAATGGCATACTTGTAAATAATTGAAGATGGAAGGGTAGTTTGGTCATTTAATAAATGCCTTGGCTTATTTGATAATCCATGGAAAACCATATTCTAGAATTCTCTCCCTCTCTCTCCTTTTCTTTTCTTTCCTTCACTTTTCTTCCCTTATCCTGTAATGCCCTACCAGCTACTGCACAAGTACTAGAGGGGGGGGGGTGAATAGTACTTTAAAATAATAAGGCGTATTATTCCAAATTAAATTGCACACAACTACCAAGTCAATTTGCGGAAGCTTAAATTGAATGACAACAATGAAATTAACAATGCTAACAAATGAAGTTAATGGGTTCGGATCCACCCAAGTCTCCCCGACTTGTTCCCGGTGATCCTACGTCCCAACCACCCGGATCCCTTCCGGATACTTGAGTTAGAAACCCTAACTCAAGATTTCCACTATGAATATCTTGTGAAAAACCTTCACAAGATCAAATCATACATGCAATGGCAAAGTGAATCCCACAACCCGGGATCACAAACTTCTCTCACAACCGAGAGAGCCAATAAGCAATATAAAAGAGTTTAATATGAAATAAATACTCTTACCACAAAATCCTATACCTTGAGTTTTTCTTACCCAAAAGGTGGAATGAAGGATTTGAGGAAGATGAAGTTACCAAACCCTAGCACCAATGAAATGAGCAGCAATGGGTGCCTAGGGAAGATTTGGAAACTTGAATCAAGCAATAGCTTGAAGAGCTCACCAAGAACAAGCTTCTCTCTAGATCTAGAAATGAGAGAGAATGGGTTTCTTGTGAGGAAGAGAGCTTTAGATTTGAGGGAGAATAGCTATCTCTTTAGAACTCAATGAATCTCTTAATGGCAGCTCTATTGAAGATAGAAATGACCTAGGTTCGTATTTATAGGGTCCCATAAAAACAAGTTAGGTCAATCTCCAACGGAAAGAAATCTGTGAGATCTAGTCGGTCAAAGAACACTCACTGACCGACTAGTTCATCAACTAGTCGGTCAGTCACAAAGCATGGACCGACTAAGAGAAGATCTGAGAAGAGATAGAATTTCAGACCTAGAAAACTAGTCGGTCCAAGAACACTGTCTGACCGACTAGTTTCACAACTAGTCGGTCATCCAATGAACGTAGACCGACTAAGAGGCAAAACAACATAGTCTGAAGGCAAGTTGACTTAGTCGGTCCAAGAACAAAAGTTGACCGACTAGATTGTCAACTAGTCGGTCATCAAACGTTCTTAGACCGACTAACGGTAAACAGTAGCTTAGGAGAATTTTAGAGTGAACAGTCAGTCTCAACTAGTCGGTCAAAGAAGCATCACTGACCGACTAGTTCACAAACTAGTCGGTCGGTGAGTCAACATAGACTGACTAACTGTAAACAATAAAGAGCTAAGAATTAACTGACTGAAACTAGTCGGTCCAAGAACAGTGGCCGACCGACTAGATCACCATCTAGTCGGTCAGTACTTGTTCTTGTACCAACTAACATGCACAACAAAGTCCGAATCGAAGCGCGACGCTTCGAGGAAGTTAGAGTGAAATTGTGCAAGAATCCTAGAGCTACGAAATGAGCGTAATGAAGATAGAAACGTAAGATATACTCAAGGCTTAACATTCTATCAATCAAAACTAAAAGACTATAAATAAAACCTTAATAAACGGTCTTTGAGAGCTTCGATTGAATCTTCATTACTTCCAAAGCGTCGCAAGAGCTTCAACGAAGCTTTAGGCTTGAATACGAGCTTTTGGAAGTGTTGAGATGTCGCTTTGAATATTCTCGTGAAATTGGCGACGATCTCCAATACTGCGCTCACAAATTGTTAGTTCATGAAGTATTTATGTTTGCTCATCATCCAAAACCAAATCCGGGGAGTCCAATATTCAACATTCTCCCCCTTTTTGGTGATGACAAACCAACATAAATAATAATCAAAGATAATAATTCAAATGTAAAATACTTACTCCCCCTGCATTGATGACACGTTAATTCCAAAATGAATATAAATGAATTGCATCAAGCAGACGAGTAAGATAAATAAAGTGAATTGATTTTTGAAATATCGGATTTTGAAAATCCTTATATGTATCTTAACTCCCCATGAATCTAGCATATCAAACTAGATTCTTGGAAATTGAGTTAAATTTTCATTTGCGCTATTTATTATCATTATATCTCCCCCTTTGGCATTATCCCAAAAATGGGGGGCATACAACGACAACAAGTAGGAAATGTAAAATCCAACATCGGGAGTCGTAGACAAAGGCAATGGACCAACTTGACACCAAGGGAAAAATTGTGGAAATCAAAACAAGGTGTGCCAAATTTTCCATTATCAAAAAAAATCAAAATCATCAAAAAAACACCAAATCATTATTCATTTCTTGAATAAAGAAACATACTCTTCAATATTCAATATTCTTGGTTAATTTTGTGCATGGAAAACAATTCTATAAAATTACAGAATTTAAATCCATTTAACCAACTTTTTATGCGTCGATTCGATATCACATTTCAAATATATTCAACGAATATTAAAATTTGCACGACGAATAAAAGATAAAGTGAACGATGATGAACATATATATATATATATATATAACATGAGTACATCCAAAAAATATCACATCGAATATATGAGATACATCATATCAAGCGCTACATATCATCAAAAAGAAATACATCATCATCATCATTCTCATCAAAATAAATACTACAACAAAAAGTACATCATCATCAACATATCATAAAATCCAACACCGACAACCAGAAAGCACAAAAAAAATACATCAAAGCATCTCTCAACCCCATCCTAACCCAAGACACTCTCACTAGAATATATCATCCAAAGCGTATATGGAGAGTCCTCGGAACAACGATCACGAGGAGGAGGCTGGATCTGCAGCGTCCGTGGGTCCAGTCGACGGAGTGGACTCAGGCTCTGCAGGGAGAAGAGGTGTCTCAACAGATGGAATCGTCGGGGCAGGAGTCGAGATCTCAGCAACAGGCTCAACAGCAGCATGAGTCTCGACAGAAGCAGCAGCAGCAGATACATGAGCAGGCTCGGAAACTGGGTCAGCAGCAGGCTCAGAAGGCTGAAGAGCTACAGCAGATGGCTCTGGAACACCGGAAGAGGTGGCAACTCCAGGAGCAGAAGTGGAAGTACCAGCAGCAGCAGCAGTGGCCTCATTGCCACGGGCAAAAGAAGTAGCAAGCTCGTCAAGCTCCTCATCGTCCATCTCCTCGGCCTCAGACACGGAAGGAGGAAGCTCAACACCCATCTGACGAGCCATACAGCAAACTACCTCCTCGGTACGAGCCAAGCGGGACTCGTGACGAAGAAGTATCCGGACGACATCATCAAGGGTGGCAACGGGAGTAGCAGAGGCACTGGCAGAGGCAGGGACAGATGCTGAAGGTGTCGTCCTCTGAACGTGACGAAGCGCCGTAAGAGATTTCTTAACGGCCGTCGCATTCAGGGGAGGACCAAGGGGACGCTCATCGTCACGAGGCAATGTGACACGAAAATGACGAAACACGAGGGTCAACATGCAAGGAAATGGGATATGAGCCGATTTATCGGACTTTCGAATACACTCAAAAGAGTCAATCTTATCGAGTATAATTCGAGCCCAATTAATCGAGCTCCCCATGAAGATCGCATAGATAAGCTTCAAAAATGGCTGTGATGGTAAAGATGAGGAGCCGTACTTGGGAAGCAAGCACGACTTCAGAATCAGATTTAGAACCCATGCATTTGGCTTGAATGATTTAGATGGCACGCCAATCATGGCAGGAGGAATCTGATGGAAAATCTCTGAAAGGATGGTCTGATCAAGAGAAGAAATATCATCTACCGAGATATCAGAAGGAAGAAGGCCAGACTAGGAGATACCCAAAATCTCTCCTAAGATTTCCGCAGTGAGGACTATAGGAGTCCCCAAAACGGTCGTCTCAACAGAGTGGGTCTGATCGTACTGACCCCGGATCCTATTAGCATAGAAAAGCTTCACTAATCTAGGGTAGGGGTGAGGATTCGCCTTCGGGTCATATCGAAGGTAATCGAGAAGACCCGACGACGACAGAAGATCAGCTAACCCTATGAAGTCGCTAAACTGGACGAAATGCTCCAGAAGCAGCGGGCAATGTTCGATACGGTTATACGCCGCGAGACACAAAGGGTCATCGCGACATAAGGAAATATCGACACCGCCCACCGGCATCGGACCCTTTGCCTTAGGCTTACGGGTAGACGTACGAGGGTGGGTGCTAGACTCGGGATGAATAGGAGGAGTGGGTTCCCTATGAGTCTCGGTCTCGGGGTTATACTCCGTATCGGAATCAGTAGGAGTATGGAACGAAGATTGAGAAGCAAGAATTTTGGCCTTTGGCTTAGGCTTGGGTTTGGGTTTCGGTTGACCTCTAGGTTGAGCGGTCGTCGTCCTCTTCTTCTTGAGAGGAGGCGAAGACGACGAAGGATGGGTGGTCTTGGCTCTACGCTTCGGAGGGGTTGGATGCTCGGGATCCGAAGAGATTGGATCAACGGTCATCGGAGAGGGGCTAGAGGGAGTGATCGGAATGCGTGTTCTTGCCATAGTCGAAGCAAGACACGGGACAAGGAGATCAAACGAAGAAGCCCTAGCCGAAAAAAAAAATAGATAAACCCTAAGAACCCTAGAAACCGAGCAAGCCCTAGCTCTAGGAAATGAAATCTAACCCTAGGAGGAGAGGAGATCACCTAGAACGAGGGGCCGACGGAGGAGATCGACGGAGATGGCCGGAAAAATGGCCGGAGATCGATCGGAAGTCGAAGGGTTTTGAGGGGAATCGGGATTTCGAGCTGGAGGAGAAATAGAATAGACCGATTAGAATGAGAACAGACCGATTAAAATGAGTTTAAGTCGGTCGAGATCACAAATTACCAAACAGTCCCTGGCACAACTAGTCGGTCACAGTTCAAGCACTGACCGACTAGATCACGATCTAGTCGGTCGGTCAATGAGCTTGAACCGACTAGTTGCAAACAGTGGCTGAATCCAAGAATTACTGACAAGATTTAGTCGGTCTGCGTTCAAGTACTGACCGACTAGATCTCAATCTAGTCGGTCGGTCACAGAACATGAACCGACTAAAGAGACAAAAACTTGAAAATCAAGTTCTCTCCAAAATACGCTTGGACGATAAATCTCAAAACTCTCAATAAACATCTAAACTACCACATTAATCATCGAAAAACAGAAATTTGACGATTACGCATAAATCGAACGAAAAATCAAGATATCACATAAAATTCCCGAAAAATCCAATAATTCTAGCATGAATGAGATATTGCCAAAAGTAATAGCATGCAAAATTATTGAATGAAACATGAATCCTATATCTCGGATTCACCCATAATCCCCAATTCTCGACGCAACCGCACAAAGGAGTCCTCCTTTAGGGGTTTCGTGAAAATATCGGCGATTTGCTTTTGGGTTTCAACGTACACTAGAATGATGTCCTTTTTAGCAACATGATCATCTAAAAAGTGGTGTCGGACATCTATGTGTTTCGAACGGGAATGATGTACCGGGTTCTTGGAAAGACATATTGCACTTTGGTTGTCAACCATGATAGGGCAAGTATCACAATTTATACCAAAGTCTTTAAGTGTGTGTCTCATCCAAAGAACTTGAGCACACGCGGCACCGGCGGCAATATATTCCGCCTCGGTGGTTGAAAGTGATACGGAATTTTGCTTCTTAGAAAACCAAGAGACAAGAGAATTTCCTATAAAATGGCAAGTGCCACTAGTACTTTTCCTGTCGGATTTGCATCCCGCATAATCAGCGTCACTATATGAGACTAACTCATATGTGCTAGATCTCGGATAAAGTAATCCAAAATCTAATGTGTAACTTAGATAGCGAAAAATACGCTTTACCGCTACTAAGTGAGACTCCTTAGGTTGAGACTGATAACGAGCACATATACATACGGCAAACATAATATCGGGCCTACTTGCGGTAAGATAAAGCAAACTACCTATCATACCTCGATATAGACGAATGTCTACATCCTTACCGCCCGTATCCTTGTCAAGATGCGTAGTCGTGCTCATTGGAGTCTTTTTCCCGGAGGCATTCTCCATTCCAAATCGCTTTAGCAACTCCACCGTGTACTTCGTTTGGTGGATGAAGATTGCATCGTTCATTTGGCGAATTTGGAGACCTAAGAAATATTTGAGTTCGCCCATGTGGCTCATTTCAAATTGTTCCTTCATCACATTAGAAAACTCTTCGCAAAGAGCGAAGTTAGTAGCACCGAAAATGATATCATCAACATAAATTTGAACTAATAAAATATCATTATTCGCATGCTTAATAAAAAGTGTTGAATCGGCTTCGCCCATTTTAAAATTCAAATCCAAAAGAAAATTCTTTAGGCGATCATACCAAGCTCGAGGAGCTTGTCTCAAACCATAAAGAGCTTTCTTTAGTTTAAAAACGTGATTTGGAAATTTTTCATTTACGAAGCCCGGAGGTTGAGAAACATAAACTTCCTCAACGACATCTCCGTTTAAAAATGCACTTTTAACATCCATTTGAAATAATTTAAAATTCTTATGGCATGCAAAAGACAAAAGTAATCTAATTGATTCTAATCTAGCTACCGGAGCGAAAGATTCTTCGAAATCGATACCTTCCTCTTGACGATAGCCTTGAGCTACTAACCGAGCTTTGTTCCGGACGACGACTTGGTTTTCGTCGGTTTTGTTCTTGAAGATCCACTTTGTCCCTATGACGGTGTGGTTCTTCGATGGCAATGGAACAAGCTCCCAAACTTCATTCCTCTCGAATTGAATGAGCTCCTCCTCCATGGCTAAGATCCAAGCGCTATCTTCGCATGCTTCATTAATATTCTTTGGCTCTATCGATGAGGCAAAGGCACAATTTGCGAAGCGGTGAACTTGGGATCTCGTCTTGACACTATCATAGATATTGCCAATGACTTGCTCATGGGGATGGTCACGAACTGAATGAAGCCGTTTGGGAATACCTTGATCACTTGGAACATTCTCAACAACTTCATTAGTTGGGTTAGTCTCAATAGAATCAATAGAATCATTAGACTTAGAATTTTCAAACGAATCACATAAAACATCCATAGAATCATTATCATTTGAAATTCTAGTTGGAACAAATCCTTCATTAAACGAGACATGAAGCGATTCCTCGATCGTTGAGGTTCGTTTGTTGAATATCCGGTAGGCTTTGCTACGCGTAGAATATCCAACAAAAATCCCCTCATCGGATCTCGGATCGAATTTGTCCAAACTACCATATGTGTTCTTAATAAAACATTTCGAACCAAAAACACGAAAATGTTTAACTTGAGGCAACCTACCAAACAACAATTCATAACAAGTTTGTTTAGTGCCGGGCCTCAAAAGTATTCTATTAAACACATAGCAAGCGGTGTGTACCGCTTCCGCCCAAAATTGATGGCCAAGTTGGCTATCATCAAGCATAATGCGAGCACACTCCACTAGCGTCCTATTCTTTCTCTCAACTACACCATTTTGAGGAGGTGCACGAGGGAAAGAGAAGGTGTGAGTAATACCAACTTCATCACAAAATGTCTCAAAAGACTCATTCTCAAATTCACCTCCATGATCACTACGAATAGTGACAATGGTGGTTCCTAAGAGATTTTGTACTTTCTTAACAAAAATTGTGAAGTTTTCAAAAGCTTCATTTTTATTACACAATGAAAATACCCAAGTAAATCTTGAATAGTCATCTACGATGACAAGTCCATACCTTGCATTTCCTAAGGAAGCTACTCTAGTTGGCCCAAATAAATCTAGATGTAATAGCTCTAGTGGCCGTTTAGTAGAGATGCTTTTCTTAGGTTTAAATGAAGATTTAGGAAGCTTGCCGCGTTGACAACAATCACAAAAACTTTTCTTTTCAAAAACAAGCTTCGGAAAACCTTTAATAGAATTCAATTTTGAAAGCTTATATAGTGTTCCAAAGTTCACATGTCCAAAGCGTCGATGCCATAAGTGTTGTTCACTTGTGTTGGCAACGAGACATTGTTCATATGACTTAGGAAGATCCAAAATATAGATGTCTTTACGACGAGTTCCGGAAAATAATAATTTTTCATTATCCTTTCTTAAAATATGACACAATCCTTTCGCAAAGCTAACTTTGTAACCTTTGTCACAAAGTTGACTTATTGAAATAAGATTATGATTTAAACCACTAACAAGATAAACGTCACTAATTAATGGTTTAGAAGGGTTACCGACTTTACCAACACCTATGATGGTTCCGCTCTCGTTGCCTCCAAATACGACGCGGTTTCCATTCGCAATGGGAACCACTCCGGAGAGCAAACGAGCGTCACCCGTCATGTGTTTGGAGCACCCGCTATCGAGTATCCAATTCCCTTTGGAGCTAAATTTAAATTTGATGCTCCTTTTCTTTTTCTTTTCCTTGAGTACCTAAAGATAGACACTTTCATATCATGGTACCCAAGGTCATTGGGTTCAAGTGATTAGACCTTTGGAAGCCAAGTCCAAGTGGACTTAGACTTCCCCATATAATTCTTACTATGCACAACATCCGAAAAATAAGCATTCATGTACATTTGTTTTTCGTCCATGCTTGTGTCCTTTGGGCTCCAAATAGTGAAAATTTTGGGAGCCATCATCCTATTGGGTGCATGCATGCTACGTTGATTTCTACGTGATGCATGTTGTGGATAGGCATACGGGACATGATGGAATGGTGCACGAAGAGAATTATTCATATGATGAGGTGGGTGTACATATGCATGTGTGGAAACACGTGCGTGAGGGTGTCTCACTTGGTGTGCACGTGCCCGGGAATGTGTTGCATAAAAATCATCATAAGTGTGAGACGGTGGAGTAGGACGTGTGTTCCTACGTGGCATGTTATTAGTGTACATGTAGGCATGCCCCTTCTTTGGAGGTCCACCCAAAGTGGGTTTCTTTCCGAAAGAGGGTGTGGACGAGGTGGAAGCACCATTGGTAGATGAACTACCAATAGAGTGTTTGCTCCCACTCGTTGAGGCTTCGGAAGTTGGCCTAACAAAAGTAGTGACCGACTTGGATGAATTTCCCATCATATACCCCAAGCCAATGTGGTGTTTGGCCGGAAGTAAATCTTTTAGGATATTATCCAAATGGCCCTTACCCTTGTTGAATTTGTTGATTCGGCCCAATGTGTCCTCATATTTCTCTTTGAGAGAACGCAAAGAAGTATCCAAAGCGGATATTTGCGATGTGAGCACATAAACACGAGATTTAAGATTCTCGTTCTCAATACTCAAAGTCGAGTTTTGAGAAGTTAAATCCGCTATCTCATGTTCTTCCGCATCCTCAATGCTAACATGTTCAAGTTTAGATTTGAGATTCACAATCTCATTTCTTAACTCTTCAACAACGGTGTCGTTGTTGGTGATGATATTCTTAGGCGATGTTTGAATGCTAGCTAGGTCATCTTTTACCTTAGTATATCTATTTACTAACTTAGTGTATTTTGACCAAAGTTGAGAGTTAGCATTTCTAAGATCATCCATCGTTACCTCATCGCTTTCGTCATTACTATCATCGGAAGAGGAGGATCCTTGATCGTTCTCCTCTCTTGCCATGAAGCACATATGTGCTTGCTCCACTTTCTCATCATCCGACTCTCCGCTTGAGGAATCCTCGGAGTCGGTGAATGTTGCTCCGACAAGTCCTTTCTTGTACCCCTTCTTGTATTTCATGGACTTATCCAATTTTGGCGCCTTCCACTTCTCCTTTTGTTTGTTGAGAGGACACTCCGCTTTCATGTGTCCTGGCTTATTGCACTTGAAACACAAAGGAGAGGAAGAGGCGTTAGAAGAACCAAATTTACCTTTGGTCTTGAAGTTACCTTTCCGGAAGAAACGGTTGAACTTCTTGGCCATGAGTGCCATGGACTCCAAGTCCAACTCGTTTTCCGAGTCTTCATCATCGGAAGATGTGGATGAAGCCGCCTTGAATGCAATCGCCTTTTTCTTAGGCGCATCTAGGTTCAAATATGACTTCATCTTTTCTTGTAGCTTCACCTTGCTATCTTTGCGTACCTCGTATGACATCAAAGAACCCATTAGTTGAACTACGGTATATTTGTTCATGTCATTACCTTCCTCGATGGCGAAGGTACGTTTTTCCCAAGAAGAGGGAAGTCCTTCAATAAGCTTTAAGCACTTCTCCTTTTGAGTGTAGATCTTGCCGAGGGCCTCTAACTCGTTTATTATGTCAACGAAGCGAGCGTAATATTCTTTCATCTTCTCGCCCTGTTGCATGTGAAACATTTCGTAATCTTTGGTTACGACAACGAGTTTAGAGTCTCTTACCCGACTCGTCCCTTCATGTAGTATGAGGAGAGAGTTCCAAATTTGATATGCACTCTTACATGTGCATATCTTATTGAAATCCTCGGGCTCCAATGCGCATTGCAAGGCGTTCATTGCCTTGGCATTGCTTACCTCCGTGGCGACCTCCGCGGTAGTCCATTTCTCAAAATCTTCTTCTTCGGGCTCGTTGTACTCCTTCATTGTAGTCCTCCATAAAGATGCACTTCGGAGGAAGGTTTCCATCCGACATTTCCAGTACCCGTAGTTGGTACCGTTGAAGAATGGAGGCCTTGTAGAGGAATTTCCTTCCATCACCGATGACGCTCCTTCAAGGTTCCTGAAGGTGTCGTAGTTGGAAGGTGGAGGCACGGTCTTGTTGTCGTTGGCAGACATAGCTGAGTATCTGGCTCTGATACCAAATGTAATGCCCTACCAGCTACTGCACAAGTACTAGAGGGGGGGTGAATAGTAATTTAAAATAATAAGGCGTATTATTCCAAATTAAATTACACACAACTACCAAGTCAATTTGCGGAAGCTTAAATTGAATGACAACAATGAAATTAACAATGCTAACAAATGAAGTTAATGGGTTCGGATCCACCCAAGTCTCCCCGACTTGTTCCCGGTGATCCTACGTCCCAACCACCCGGATCCCTTCCGGATACTTGAGTTAGAAACCCTAACTCAAGATTTCCACTATGAATATCTTGTGAAAAACCTTCACAAGATCAAATCATACATGCAATGGCAAAGTGAATCCCACAACCCGGGATCACAAACTTCTCTCACAACCGAGAGAGCCAATAAGCAATATAAAAGAGTTTAATATGAAATAAATACTCTTACCACAAAATCCTATACCTTGAGTTTTTCTTACCCAAAAGGTGGAATGAAGGATTTGAGGAAGATGAAGTTACCAAACCCTAGCACCAAGGAAATGAGCAGCAATGGGTGCCTAGGGAAGATTTGGAAACTTGAATCAAGCAATAGCTTGAAGAGCTCACCAAGAACAAGCTTCTCTCTAGATCTAGAAATGAGAGAGAATGGGTTTCTTGTGAGGAAGAGAGCTTTAGATTTGAGGGAGAATAGCTATCTCTTTAGAACTCAATGAATCTCTTAATGGCAGCTCTATTGAAGATAGAAATGACCTAGGTTCGTATTTATAGGGTCCCATAAAAACAAGTTAGGTCAATCTCCAACGGAAAGAAATCTGTGAGATCTAGTCGGTCAAAGAACACTCACTGACCGACTAGTTCATCAACTAGTCGGTCAGTCACAAAGCATGGACCGACTAAGAGAAGATCTGAGAAGAGATAGAATTTCAGACCTAGAAAACTAGTCGGTCCAAGAACACTGTCTGACCGACTAGTTTCACAACTAGTCGGTCATCCAATGAACGTAGACCGACTAAGAGGCAAAACAACATAGTCTGAAGGCAAGTTGACTTAGTCGGTCCAAGAACAAAAGTTGACCGACTAGATTGTCAACTAGTCGGTCATCAAACGTTCTTAGACCGACTAACGGTAAACAGTAGCTTAGGAGAATTTTAGAGTGAACAGTCAGTCTCAACTAGTCGGTCAAAGAAGCATCACTGACCGACTAGTTCACAAACTAGTCGGTCGGTGAGTCAACATAGACCGACTAACTGTAAACAGTAAAGAGCTAAGAATTAACTGACTGAAACTAGTCGGTCCAAGAACAGTGGCCGACCGACTAGATCACCATCTAGTCGGTCAGTACTTGTTCTTGTACCAACTAACATGCACAACAAAGTCCGAATCGAAGCGCGACGCTTCGAGGAAGTTAGAGTGAACTTGTGCAAGAATCCTAGAGCTACGAAATGAGCGTAATGAAGATAGAAACGTAAGATATACTCAAGGCTTAACATTCTATCAATCGAAACTAAAAGACTATAAATAAAACCTTAATAAACGGTCTTTGAGAGCTTCGATTGAATCTTCATTACTTCCAAAGCGTCGCAAGAGCTTCAACGAAGCTTTAGGCTTGAATACGAGCTTTTGGAAGTGTTGAGATGTCGCTTTGAATATTCTCGTGAAATTGGCGACGATCTCCAATACTGCGCTCACAAATTGTTAGTTCATGAAGTATTTATGTTTGCTCATCATCCAAAACCAAATCCGGGGAGTCCAATATTCAACATATCCTTATCCCCTCTCCTCCCTCTCAACCTTCTCCTCTCCCAATTTCGTGCTCCCCCTCCTCCCCCTCTATGTTGTCTGAAATCCATCAAAAAAGAGAGAGAGAAGAAGAAGAAGGAGAGGGTGGAAGGAAGAGAAAGAGAAGAGAAGAAGAAAATGGTCTTCTTAAGGTAAGAATCTATCTTGGATTTGGAATTCTATTAGGACTTCTTTTTATCATGTTTTTATATCATGTTTTACTTAATATGAAGTAGGGGTAGCCAAATTGATGTGTCATGATTCAATTTCACAAATCACCACGTGAAATTCTTAGCAAAGGAACCCCCTTGCAAATCTAAAAATCCTGTAGTAGGTTGTTACTTGCATTTTGGTCACTGTGGCTTGAATGAATTTTTGAAAAAAATATATACTTGTAGATCTTGAAATTCTACCCCAGAATCATGTAAAATATGACAAATTTTCAATTCAGTAATTAGGATTAATAATTCCATCGTTACAACATGTCTGAATTTCTTTCAGACTGGACATAGTTCAGCAAAATTGAACTCAGTCCATGCACACGCTATGGAAAGTAGTGTTCTTGGTCTCGTTGTAAAGATAACAACTTTTTCTACAACTTTCTCCTAGGTCATATTTTCAAAATTCTAACTACAACATGTCTCAAATTAGCAATTGTTACAGATCTTTGAATCTGTCTGAAAAACAGCCTTGACAGGTTTCACCAAACAATTCACCATAAATCATATATTTCCTATCCTTGCATGAAAGTTTATATGTGAATCCAAAACTACTAGATCTACAACTTTCATTTCGGAAATTTTGTCTAATTATCAATGAAAACTGATGATATATGGCCATTTGTTGTGTCTATCTGCAATTTCCAGCAAGCTAAACCATTTCAATGGGATGTTGAATTATGTATTGTTGCCAATTATACTCCTATTTTCCATAATTGTTTTTATTACATGAAAGGAAGTTTGATTGGTGTGATATACTATTAAATTGCTAAATTGATTGAGATGTTGTACATGATGCATACTATGTGTTTGTGAAAATGCCTAAGTGAAGGCAAATTCAAGAAATGTGTGAAATACCCATTTCAATGGTTGTGATGTGAAATATGGTATAAACCTGTGATGTTGGGAGCATGTCATGCATGGTCCCATATGTGATGTGATGATGAGTTGATATGACTATGATGGAGGGTATGGCACTTGGGTGCATGACCCACCTGTAATGAAAGGGAATGAGATGTTGTATTTATTTTGTTTATGAAACATGGTAATATAATGTGTTGTATGTTTAGGGGCTCTAGGGTTGTATGTGATGGGAGGTAGGAGGGTGGACATGGCATCCCCCAATGTGGTTATTGTTGGTGGTATGTGATTATGGATATGATGGGCATGACACGTGAGTGCATGTCCCTTTGTTGGGATGATTTGCGGATTGGTTATGTTTTTCCATGGGGGTTATGTCATGGGGACCACAAGGCCTATCAGATATGAACCTGGGACCTCTGGGCATGCCTCACATTATAATACCAGGTTTCTGCTCTTTGACATTGTAGTATACTTCTCTTTCTGTGGTACTCACCTGTGTTTTACATGCTTCCTCTGCTGTAGGTACGTGTTTCCATTACTTATGTCATTTACATTTTCATATGTTATGTTGTTGTGGTGTTATCTGTTTAATTATGGTAGCTCTCTTACTTAATGCTTATGTTGCACACTTTTATTTATGCCGTGTCAAGCCCTTTAAATATACTACATTGTATCACATAGTTTACTCAAGTTTCCAACTAATTAAATTGATAAATAACGGTTTCACATGTTATTTCTTCTGCTTGCAGCACTCCCCTTTTCCCTTTACATGATTTGCTTGTGACACTGTGTCATACTTCTAGCACTTGTAATTACCTTTTTAGATCATGTTTGCGTGAACACTTATATTAATATTCGTGCTAACCCTCTTTTTTTGCAGTAGCTCGACATCAAACCGCAGGTATGATCCCTTACTTAGCTGAATACTTTCTGCCATATTCTTTAGTTTACACGCCTTATTTCTCATGCCTTGCTTAGTGGTTGATAACCTTAAAACGATGTTCCAAATCCAAGTTGTTTCCTACTGGGGCATGCATTGACGTGCTCCTCCCCATTTTTCAGGTCGCAGATAGTTGGAGATCCTGTGAGACTTGTGAGCATGGAGCTGAGGGTATGGGGTAGTTCAGGGAGTTGAGTTGTACTCTGGGGTCGTGGAGTTGATATTTTCCTTTGGGGGTGTAACACGAGTTGAAATTTATTGATGCACATTTGTACAAGATGTTGTGTTGGCCCTCATATTAGCAATGTGAAATTGTGCATGTACTCTTTGGAACATTGTATAAGAGGAATGTGATATCCTTGTTGTTATATATGGAACATTACAGGTACTATCCCAGCATGTGCGTAGCGGCCTGCCTCTGTCTTCGTCATCCCTTTTCCATTCCCTTTCTTCATCACCTCTGCCCTTCAGGAATACTTGGGACAGTTAGAAAATCCCGGGTATCTTGGGGAGCAGGGCGTGACAGTTTTTGGTGGCCCATGCAGGTCATCGTACTGCGATGTGCATACGGATAGTACGAGCAATGCTCCAGAGTGTTCTGGTGTAGGTGTATCCTAAGGTGGGTAGGGGATCTGTCCGCCCTAGTGTTAAACTCTTAGCCTTATACCATGCCTAGTATGGGATATATGTATGACATGTAACATATATATGATGTGATGGATATAAGGATGTGAGATTATGGAGTGCATGTATGTATGGGATGACTATGGGTTTGCATGGTTACTTGGAGTTATGGTATATGTATATGTGTGTGTATATGCGTGCTACGTAGAATGGTGTCTATAGGACCATTTGGAGGAGTATGTGGCACATGTATCCTTCTGTATATATTGGCATGAGGGAGGATTGCGTATAGGTATATGAGATATTTGTATGTATGTAAGGGGTGTGTTGTAGCAAGCATTGTATGACTGTGTATATGTGTTATATAGCTAATATGTATGGGAATGATCCCTATTCTGATATACATATATCAGTATATGAAAGTTTATGTATATGGAACATCAATGTGTATCGCCATTGACGTGTGGCTATCTACTGGATATGTATGAATATTGAAATGCACCTATTTGTATATGTATTAATATGCTAGTAAGGGTGTGGGTATATTGTATGTTATGTATATAATGGTATGGGTAGCTACCGACTACATGCTAGTACAGTTTGGGTAATTGGACTGTATGGGTATGTAAGGGTGTGTAATAGCAGGATATGTATAGTAGTGTGTATGGGTGTATGTGCCCATACATGGGAATGTATGTGCATGGTTGCATTGATCCTAGTAAGTATATATGCATGTTTGTGTGCATATCTACTATTAGTATAATAGTCTTGTGTGTATGTGTGTACATGTATTTGGCTATGTGTAGATTCAAAAATATATGTATGGTATTGATACTTATACCTCTATGAGTACGTAATGAGTATGTGCATATAATTGGGTATGGAGTATCTATGTGGGGGTATTGGTTGGTGTGTATATTTGAATATGTATTATGGTTGTATGGATTTCTATTATATGTGTCAGAGTGGAGTGTAGGGATGTGTTAATGTATGTGTAGTATGCAGTAGGAGCATATGTAATTGTATATATTGTTGAGTATTGGACTTCTCCCTACTTGGTGTTAATGATAAGCAAACATAAATACTTGTGACTAATCTCCTATTTGCAGTTAATTCATTGCATAAGCATATCAAGAAGATCAATTTGCAATGGATGACAACTCAAAGATCATTGAAAGCAAAGGAAGTTGATTGGATGATCATAGATGGTGATTGAAGCTCCTAGAAGACTTCAAGCTCATGCGTTGGATAGAAGAGAGAGTTCTTCAAATGTAATTTTCTTCTTTCTCTTCTAGTATGTAGCTTAGAAGTAGAACTTTGTTGGAGCGAACACACATCTTCGTTTCAGTCTTAGGATATCATTAGATCAACTTTCCTTAGACTCCAATTCATTTCTATCTAGATTGTGCATGTCATGATTTCAACAGTCGACTTCCGTCCGATTTACAGTCGCCTGTCTCAAAACAGTCGACTGTGTTTTGTTCTACAGTTGCCTGTTATGCACAAACTTTATCAGTCTAGTTTTGGGCTTCTTAGCTTTAACTTATTCAGGCGACTGATGTACATTGCACAGGTGCCTGTCCAAGTGACAGTCGACTGTGTTTTGTTAATCAGTCGCATGTCTATCCTTAGCCCAAACCCATTTCTCAGTTTTGATCTGACCAGTCGACTATTGTTGTATTTACAGTCGACTGTCCAAAGGCACAATCGACTGTCCAAAGGCACAGTCGACTGTCAATGCTTCAACAGTCGTCTGTCTTTGAGCCTCTCTGAAGACTCAACTCTCTGAAAAATGACAGGGTTTTTGACAGTCGTCTGTAGAAGGAATTACAGTCGCATGTTGAGTTTACAGTCGACTGTCTTCTCTTCATCAGTCGCATGTCATGTACCCCTAGACTTTTCTATGACTTGCTTCACTTACGCCTATTTCGGCCAGTCGCATGTATAAGGATTTACATTTGCCTGTTGGTTTAACATTCAACTGTCTACTCCTTACCAGTCGACTGTCTATGTGGTAAGTTACCGTTATGAATTCCCGCATACCCTCTGTCACTGTGCAGCAGTCGACTGTGTGTTGTTCAACAGTCGGCTGTCGCATGCGCATATTCTATTTGTTCAGTTTTTCTTCTCGGATTTCAAAGGGGTTTTTGTGAATTCGGTTTGAAGGGTTTAAGAAACCTAAAAAAGAAGCCTATACTGTTCCCTTGAGAGGTTAGACTTTTAAGATTCATTCAAGGTTCATTTGGTAAAACATTCAAGCTTTCTTTTCTCTCAAGATCAAAGCTCTCAAATCCTAAAGCCCTAGAATTCCAATCTTCAATCTCTTACTCTCCAACCTAGAACCAAAGAGAAATCATTTAGGCATTTGTTGCAGTTAAGAAAAAGGGCTTTCCTCTCTTCCAAGCGAGTCATTCAACACAAAACACTCTTTTCCTTCAAGTTCTACTTCAAGGCATAGGTTATTGTAAGTGTTGTTTAATTTCAGATTTCATAACTTTCGTTATTTGATTTACTCTCGGGTTGTGAGAGTGGTTTGCTTGCTCCCAAGTTATGGGAGTCAAGGACATCGAGTGTATTTCGATGTCACTTGTAGGGTTGCTACAAGTGGGGTTTTAAAGAAACCTCAAATTAGGGTTCTAACTTGAGTATCCGGTGGTATCCGGGTGGAAGGGACATAGGATTACCGGGAACAAGTTGGGAAGTGACTTGGGTAATCTGCACCCTTGAAACATCCTTGTGTTTGCATTGTTTATTTTTAGGGTTTTCTATTATTCTGCATTTATTGTTGGTTAGGAATTTAATTTGGTGCAACTATCTTTTTAAATTGCAAAAACACTATTCAAACCCCCTTCTAGTGTTTTCCTCATAGCCAGGGTCCTTACAATTGGTATCAAAGTGCAAGTTTCAAGCTATGGCATCCAACAACAATAACGTTCCTCCGCCGACTTCGTACAACAATCACGATCGTGATGGAGCGTCCACACTATTCGAAGGTCAATTCATGGTGCATCCTCTGCGTTTCAATGGCACGAACTTCGGCTATTGGAAATGCCAGATGGAGACGTTCCTAAGGAGTGCTTCCCTTTGGAGAACCCTCCACAAGGAATACATCGAGCCCACCGAAGAGGATTTCAAAAAATGGACACCCTCCGAGAAGTCTGCCGAAGTCAACAACGCAAAAGCAATGAACGCTCTTCATTGTGTGTTGGACCGGAATGAGTTCAATAAGATATGCACATGTAAGAGTGCATATCAAATTTTGAACCATCTCGTCGTTACCCATGAGAGAACGAACACCGTAAAACTCTCTAAACTATATGTTGCCATGGAAAATTTCGATATGTTTCAAATGCAGGAAAATGAGAGCATATCATCGATGTTCGGACATTTTACCGACATCACCAATGAACTGGAAGCGCTTGGGTAAATGTACACCCAACCAAAGAAGGTGAGAAAGATCATAATGGGGATGACCTCCAAATGGGAACGAAGAGCTATCGACATTGAGGAGGTCAACGACTTGAAGAACTAGACTGTCGTGAATCTTATCAGCACTCTCATGTCTTACAAAGTAAGACGGTAGAACCGACTGATGATTCGAGCTATGATGAACCCTTTGGAGGCCAAGAAGAAAGCTTTAGCATTCAAGGCTAATTATTCATCATCTGATAGCGAAGAATCCGAAAATGACATGGACTTAGAGGAAATAGCTCAAATGGAAAAGAAGTTCCAACGCTTCTTTCGCAAAGGTAAATTTCCCTTTAAGAATAGATTTGATTCTACTAATAACACTTCCTCTCTTTGCTTTAAGTGTAATAAGCCAGGGCACATCAAGAAGGATTGACTAATGCTCCGAAACATAGAGAAGTGGAAGGCTCCGAAGTACCACAAGTCCAACAAGAATAAGAAAGAAAGAAGAAAGGACTACTTGGTACATTCAATGACTCAAGTGGAGACTCATCAAGTGATTCCGCTGATGAGAAGGGTGAAAGTACCCATATGTGTTTCTGTAGGAATATGGTGCCCTCAAGGCCATTTATTCCTGTGTGAATAGCACAAACATCTTGTTCGAAATAACAGTAAGCTGTTTGGTAATAATTTATCTAAGTTATTTTATAATTAGATATCGACTTAGGTAAAGTCCTGAGACTTTATGCAAGGTCAAACGGGTATCAAGATGAGTATCTTGATCATGGAGAAACGTTTGACCGTCTGTAGCATAAGTCTAAAATGGTTCGTGGTCGTAGATGTTTCGAGACAAGGATATCGAAACATCGGATAGACCATTGTGTCTTAGTCTTCACCGTTTAGCGGTGGCGATGATCTCATGATCGCTTGACTTGGCGAAATCGAAGACGAGACACAGGTGCTCATTAGAATGAGTTCACTGAACGATCCACTAGAGTTATCATATGGTTACATTGACTAATCTGTCA
Organism: Scilla litardierei; assembly: GCA_030789695.1. NCBI lineage: Eukaryota > Viridiplantae > Streptophyta > Magnoliopsida > Asparagales > Asparagaceae > Scilla > Scilla litardierei. The sequence continues at coordinate 361,689,872 of CM061142.1, read as the reverse complement.
GTGATAACTCTGAGTGATGATAGGATAGTTGGTCTTTTGACTTGAGGTCATTTTGACGGACCTGTGCGTGAACGGTGCCACTTAGATCAACTGACCTAGCTTCGAGGCAAGGCCTGTCGAAATGTCTTTTGATTGGGTGTCACTTGAAACGTACGAGGCGAGTAATGACCAAGAGAGGATTCGTCTCTCTCGGTCAATGGGAGTTAGTGTCGTAGAGTTAGTTCGGTCTTTAGTAAAAACTCTGCGCAGAGTATGTTGGAAGAAGTCCAACATTAGTTGACTAAAGATCGATCGAAACTAACCGGAGTCAAGTTATTGGGGTTGACAGTTTTGACCGTACCCTAGACTTGATCTGCACGACATAGTTAAGACGAAAAGACTATAACTGCGGAATTCATCACGGAAACAGTCAGGTGGTCCCGACAATACTCATGTCAATGAGTTAACCACATAATGATGATTCCTGAAGCAGGGACGGCAACCACTGCTCATGGTCACTGCCGTATAGGGCTTCGAGCCCAACCTGTTGTAAGGGTCAGGCTGTAGGGTCTCACACAGAGTGCAACGCTTCGTCTAGTAATAGGTAGAAAATAGTTAGGGAGAATATTTGCATTTGATGCAAAAGAAGAGATAATTGCATTTGATGCAATATGGTAATTTAAGCTTAGATAGGGACTATTTTGCATTTGATGCAAAAGCGATTAAATGTGTATTAAATTGTTTAATACAATATTTAATAAAATAAACGCAAGGAAAAGTTCACGGGTAAGACGGAAATATTCCGGTCTAGACCCAGGTTCGAACGGCGTCCAAATCGGACACCAAAAGCTCAAGTTAGAGCCAAAACAGCCCAAAGTATCAGACCAGGACAGGCCCAGACAAAACAGGCTGCCTGGGCTAGCCCAGGCGTTGCCTGGGCTAAGCCCAGGCTCGGCCTGGCCTAGCCAGGCACAAGCCTGGGCTTAGCCCAGGCTCGGCCTGGGCAAGCCCAGGCGCAAGCCTGGGCTAAGCCCAGGCGCCTGGGCGCACCCAGGCGCCTGGGCGAGCCCAGGCGCAGCCTGGGCGAGCCCAGGCGCAGCCTGGGCTCTGCCCAGGTTGGTTAAGGCGCGCGCGGGTTGCGTGGGGCCCACCCATGGGCCCCACCTCTAGGATTTTGAACCCTAAGTGTGCTGAATCAAATGACGGCTCAGTTTTTGCGAAAAACAAGCCTAGGGCTGATCTTTGGACACTCAATTGGAGGGTCAAACGAACTCTGATTGACGAACGGTTTTTTTCTATGCGTTCACCGTTGAACGCTTGTCGTATTGATAGGTTGTATCAATCCTGAAGCTCAACGGTGAGTGAGTTAAAATTCACGGAAGTTTGCACTTTGTGAAGTGCAAACTAACTTGATTTTAAATTAACTCATTGTTTAGTCCCACATCGGATTTTGAGAAAAGGGGAGAGTCCGCCGCCTATATAAATAGGGGTCTCCCCCCTTTCTCAAAATTTGTCCCAAGCTCTAGATCTGAGCGGCTCTCGTAAATGTTGGAGCACGCTCGGATCTAAGCTTAAATTAAATATTTCTCTTCTCCCTAAATTTCTGCCTTACTCCTGCGGGCTCTAGCAAAGCTACAAAGGAGTTCGGATTCTGAATCTGAAATCTTGACGGAGGTTTCACTCGCGTGAAACTTTCTTCGGCGCGTGGTTGGCTCGGCGGCACGGGGATTGATCGCCTCGGGATGCGGAGCGGATCGAGGAGCGGTTCGGGGAGCGGATCAAGGAGCGGCTCGGCGTGGGATGGGAGCAGCTCGGAAGACGGCGCGGAACATCTCGCCTGCTCCAGGGCTGAGATTCCGGGTATGTGGTTAAAGTATTTTTAGCATTAGTTTAGTTTAATCGCAGTAGGCTAGATCCTTCTTGGGATGGTCAGATCCATCCCAAGTCGGCATAGATCTTGGCATAGGGTCTTGGACCTTAGGGCTAAGTTAAAAAGGTTTTAACTGCATGTTAATTTAGATTAACTAAGTTTTTCTTCCGTTGCTATGATTTTCTGTCTATGTTCCGTCCGACTTAGGACGGGACTAGAGTTTTTGTGCCCTAAGGGACCGCAAATTCCCCAACAGTGGTATCAGAGCCTAGGTTTGTGTAGTCGATCTAGGTACTGCGATTTAATTAAACTTGTTAATGCTTTTAAATACTTTTAAAATTTTTAAAGTTATTAGTTAATTTTAAAAATGTTTTTGAAGTTCAAAATTCTATGTGATAAATTTTTGAACATGAAAATTTTTAAAATGACGTTTTTAAAATTTTTGTGATAATTTTTTTATAAAAAAAACTAATTTTAAATGTTTAAAAGTTTAAAATTATTTTGGATGCCTAAAATTTTTTATATGATAAATTTTTTACGCATGGAAATTTTAAAATAGTAATTTTAAATTTATGTGATAAATTTTAAAATTGATTTTAAGGCTTTCAATTTATGCGATAAGTTTAAAATATTTTAGATGTTTAAAAATTGTATATGATAAATTTTTGAACATGGAAAATTTTTAAAGCAATGTTTTAAATTTATAAGATATTTTTAAAACTGATTTTAAAAGTCTAAAAATTGTTTATGCGATAAACTTAGTATATTTAAATGTTAAATAGTTGTGCACTATCTTTATGCGATAAATTAGTGTAGCTTTATTTTAATGGCTTGTTAATCTTGTCCCTTATTTGATAACACAAGACAACCCTTTAGGTTAGCCATTAAAAATGATTAAAATTTATTACTTGAATTTTAATGACATGCTATGTTTTAATAAATCATTAACAACAATATTAAGACCTAATTCCTGATTAGGGTAGTCCTTTAAATGAATTTTCAATTCTAAATTGTTATAATTAATTTTCATTAAAGGACTTCGCTTCTAGCGTTGTTAATAAAAATTTATTAAAATCCTAATAACGATTAGGGTAGCACGTGAACCTTATAGTTGATAAGGACTTAATAAAAGTTATTAAACAAATCCTAAAAATTTTGAATTTAAGGATTCAACTAGTTGATAGGATTAATTAGTTGTTAATAAAAGCTGTTTAGTCTATGGCATACATACAAAAATGACAAGCTTCATTCAATGGACCATGATCCAGTCAATGTGCTTGGCTAAGAGTTCTGGATCACCCTTTAAGGGATAGTGATCCTGGCTTAGTCAATTCCCTGGCTGAGTTCCGCTGGACCGCAATGTCGCGAATCACGATTGTATGACACCCTGGACTATATCTAAGTCAAATACGTTAATGATCTTTTTCAAGATTAGCCGTAGCCCTCCTTGTTTTAGGGGTTAGCAACTATAGGGCCCGTGTTATAGTTGTTGAGATACACTCAAGCTGTGACATGGCAACCCTGTAGAAACCAACTCCTTAAATACATAAGATAAAATCTTGACTAACCCTAACCGTCGTCTCGTACCCCGAGCGCCGGCGTAAGTTAAGTCAACGATGTAGTCTGACTAGATGTAGTCTAAGACCTGACCCAAACCGACGTGTCGTGCATACACCGAGCTGAGGGGAAAGTCAGGCTAGACATGAAAACAAGGGTCCGACTAGACTAGACATGGTGATTTGGATGAGCACACTCATGATCACGAATGGCTAGGGGCAAAAACCGATTAAGAGAGTCATATCCGATATGATCGATGAAGAGTCATCTTCCGATCGCAGAGTCAATCAACTTGTTGAGCTACACTCAAGGTTGTTTAGACTCAAAGTGATTGGAACTCTTACCCATTAATTTTAAATCGATTAAATCGTTCGTTATTAAGCTTTAAAACGTTCGTAAAATTAGTGGGAGGATATAGATAGATAAAAGCCAATCTACCTATATTTAATATTGAACATATGCTAAAACTAGGGCAAGACTATGTTTACCGAAAGAATCAATTGATAATATTGGAATTAGTTAATTGGTCAAAAGTTGATTAATTGAATATCAAATTAAATTCTAATTGATAGAATTAAAACTATATTCTCATTGACATTTAATGACCTTCTAAAGAACAGACTTAAGAAATATGATTTCATTAAGTTCTGGGTCCAACAAATAAATTAAAGCTACATGTCACTCGTCTCTATATGAGGCAGCTTGAACATATAGGACATTCAAAGTATGTTTCTCCCTATAACTTGTCGAGCTACCCTCAAGGTTGTATGGACAAACAATTTTGATCCGCAAAGTTCGAGAATTCGATCAAACCGTTTGAGTCGAATACGAGTGCATGAGCGGTGCAAGACTATGTATCCCAACCGGATCTTGAGACAAGCAACTTCTTGAGCTACACTCAAGATTGCAAAGCTCAAGCGTTTGGATACATAAGTTGCTTGCATAACTATTTATTTATGTTGATATCTAAATGTGATTTAGAAAAGGAAGAAGGCACTTCGGAAAGTCAATTGAGAAAGTTAGTTTAATTTATCATTAGTAAAGGCATAAGTAGGAGGAAATGAAAATGTGACATATTTTGATGTCACGATTTCAAAATGAATTGTTATACGAAAGACGTTTAACACATTTTGACGAATGTCGTCACATTGCTTCTGAAGTAATGTTTTGCGTTAAGTAATTTGTAAATAACTAAATATATATTAAATGTTAATATATAAATACACAAGATAGTAGCAAACTTATATGGTAAAATTAGACTAGGCCGTATCTAGAGATTAAGCTTCACAAGTCACATAAAGAGGGGTCTGACCTCTCGTATTATGAAGTCTACGGACACTTGTGAGTCTTAGACTCTTAGATACAATGGCCGAAACCCATCTGTGAGACAGTGGGAGAATGAGTTGTCAAACTCAGTCTCGTACATACTGATGTACTCGAGTCTACTTTTAACAAAATAAGTTATTCGTATATTTTATTAAGACACGTGTTCTTGATGAAACACAAGTCTGATAAAATAAAGAACGAAATGCCTAAAGTATTTAAACTGATTCGATTAGATCGAATGGTCAAATACTTAGCTACATAAAATCTTGTGTAATTAAAAGAAAATGTGATTTTCTCTCAGGTCAAGTCTGTTAACACATCAGTGTGTTAAAAGGTATGAATCACACTTAATTAGATTTAGAGTGATCCATTGTAAGTGACTCTGAGTTAACTCCTCCCTCTGGGTTAAGTCCCAGATAGTAATGCCTAGGTTTTGATAATGTTCTATAAGGACATTATCAATAAAATATTCAATAAATCAATCGTAAGGAAGTTGTATTATTACTCGAATCTCGTGAGACGGATTGTCGAGTTAGACATTATAACTGATGATGACTTAGTCAACTTCTAGGATGAAATTCGGAGTAGTAACTCCGATTTAAAACTTGATGCAGGTCCGTGTGCGTAAATAAATTTGAGAATTTAGTTTACGTGCCCAAGGAAAATGTTTCCTCACTTTTTGCAAGTAAATCTTTAAGTTGAAAGATTGGTGCAGAAAAGAAAATAGTGAAGTACAATAATGTTGGACGGGAACGGTTTTCATCCTAATTTCTTTAAAACGGATTATGATGAAACCGGTTTCGCCAACAGATGTGTACAGATCTACTCGGACCAAAGCCGATGTAAAACGCTTAAGTTGACCATGAAAATTTGCGCATTCACTTATAAGTTCGTTTTTCTAAATATGATTTAGACGAACCAACTTATATGAATTAGCCAGATAGTTTTCAAGGTCAGTGGGAGCGTATAAATTACATGCGAGGCATCAAAGAGATGGAACATATATTTTGATTAAGTAATCAAAGAGTTTGATTATTTATCAGAAATAGATATGAACCATTTGTAATGACCAATAACTAATTTAAAATTATTATCGTAAGGTACGATGAACTGGATAAGATCCAGGAAAATAAAATATCATAGATTCTGATAGACCAAATGAATTATTTGAATGAGATTCAAATGATTGGTCTAACATAAACATAGAAACCCCTTAAGTCTATAGAGTAGACGGTTTTAGCAGATCCACTCACGAAGGCTCTATCACATGAAGTCGGGAAAACTTATGTGTAAAAACGATATTAGATATCGAGATAAATGGGCCTGAGTGCAAGTGGGAGATGTAGGAATATGGTGCCCTCAAGGCCATTTATTCCTGTGTGAATAGCACAAACATCTTGTTCGAAATAACAGTAAGCTGTTTGGTAATAATTTATCTAAGTTATTTTATAATTAGATATCGACTTAGGTAAAGTCCTGAGACTTTATGCAAGGTCAAACGGGTATCAAGATGAGTATCTTGATCATGGAGAAACGTTTGACCGTCTGTAGCATAAGTCTAAAATGGTTAGTGGTCGTAGATGTTTCGAGACAAGGATATCGAAACATCGGATAGACCATTGTGTCTTAGTCTTCACCGTTTAGCGGTGGCGATGATCTCATGATCGCTTGACTTGGCGAAATCGAAGACGAGACACAGGTGCTCATTAGAATGAGTTCACTGAACGATCCACTAGAGTTATCATATGGTTACATTGACCAATCTGTCAGTGATAACTCTGAGTGATGATAGGATAGTTGGTCTTTTGACTTGAGGTCATTTTGACGGACCTGTGCGTGAACGGTGCCACTTAGATCAACTGACCTAGCTTCGAGGCAAGGCCCGTCGAAAGGTCTTTTGATTGGGTGTCACTTGAAACGTACGAGGCGAGTAATTACCAAGAGAGGATTCGTCTCTCCCGGTCAATAGGAGTTAGTGTCGTAGAGTTAGTTCGGTCTTTAGTAAAAACTCTACGCAGAGTATGTTGGAAGAAGTCCAACATTAGTTGACTAAAGATCGATCGAAACTAACCGGAGTCAAGTTATTGGGGTTGACAGTTTTGACCGTACCCTAGACTTGATCTGCATGACATAGTTAAGACGAAAAGACTATAACTGCAGAATTCATCACGGAAACAGTCAGGTGGTCCCGACAATACTCATGTCAATGAGTTAACCACATAATGATGATTCCTGAAGCAGGGACGGCAACCACTGCTCGTGGTCACTGCCGTATAGGGCTTCGAGCCCAACCTGTTGTAAGGGTCAGGCTGTAGGGTCTCACACAGAGTGCAACGCTTCGTCTAGTAATAGGTAGAAAATAGTTAGGGAGAATATTTGCATTTGATGCAAAAGAAGAGATAATTGCATTTGATGCAATATGGTAATTTAAGCTTAGATAGGGACTATTTTGCATTTGATGCAAAAGCGATTAAATGTGTATTAAATTGTTTAATACAATATTTAATAAAATAAACGCAAGGAAAAGTTCACGGGTAAGACGGAAATATTCCGGTCTAGACCCAGGTTCGAACGGCGTCCAAATCGGACACCAAAAGCTCAAGTTAGAGCCAAAACAGCCCAAAATATCAGACCAGGACAGGCCCAGACAGAACAGGCTGCCTGGGCTAGCCCAGGCGTTGCCTGGGCTAGCCAGGCACAAGCCTGGACTTAGCCCAGGCTCGGCCTGGGCAAGCCCAGGCGCAAGCCTGGGCTCTGCCCGGCGCCTGGGCAGAGCCCAGGCGCAGGCCTGGGCTCGCCCAGGCCGCCTGGGCGAGCCCAGGCGCGGGCCTGGGCGCCCCCAGGCGCCTGGGCGAGCCCAGGCGCAGCCTGGGCTCTGCCCAGGTTGGTTAAGGCGCGCGCGGGTTGCGTGGGGCCCACCCATGGGCCCCACCTCTAGGGTTTTGAACCCTAAGTGTGCTGAATCAAATGACGGCTCAGTTTTTGCGAAAAACTAGCCTAGGGCTGATCTTTGGACACTCAATTGGAGGGTCAAACGAACTCCGATTGACGAACGGTTTTTTTCTATGCGTTCACCGTTGAACGCTTGTCGTATTGATAGGTTGTATCAATCCTGAAGCTCAACGGTGAGTGAGTTAAAATTCACGGAAGTTTGCACTTTGTGAAGTGCAAACTAACTTGATTTTAAATTAACTCATTGTTTAGTCCCACATCGGATTTTGAGAAAAGGGGAGAGTCCGTCGCCTATATAAATAGGGGTCTCCCCCCTTTCTCAAAATTTGTCCCAAGCTCTAGATCTGAGCGGCTCTCGTAAATGTTGGAGCACGCTCGGATCTAAGCTTAAATTAAATATTTCTCTTCTCCCTAAATTTCTGCCTTACTCCTGCGGGCTCTAGCAAAGCTACAAAGGAGTTCGGATTCTGAATCTGAAATCTTGGCGGAGGTTTCAATCGCGTGAAACTTTCTTCGGCGCGTGGTTGGCTCGGTGGCACGGGGATTGATCGCCTCGGGATGCGGAGCGGTTCGAGGAGCGGTTTGGGGAGCGGATCAAGGAGCGGCTCGGCGTGGGATGGGAGCAGCTCGGAAGACGACGCGGAACATCTCGCCTGCTCCAGGGCTGAGATTCCGGGTATGTGGTTAAAGTATTTTTAGCATTAGTTTAGTTTAATCGCAGTTGGCTAGATCCTTCTTGGGATGGTCAGATCCATCCCAAGTCGGCATAGATCTTGGCATAGGGTCTTGGACCTTAGGGCTAAGTTAAAAAAGTTTTAACTGCATGTTAATTTAGATTAACTAAGTTTTTCTTCCGCTGCAATGATTTTCTGTCTATGTTCCGTCCGACTTAGGACGGGACTAGAGTTTTTGTACCCTAAGGGACCGCAAATTCCCCAACAGTTTCATGGCCCGGGAAGATCCACTCTCCGATGGGAGTGATTCCGACCTGGATGAACCCGAGCTAACTATAGATGAATTGTGTAATGCTAATGAAGAACTATTTTCTAAGTATCAATATTTAATGCTTAGATATACTAGCTTAAAGAAACAATCTGTTAGCAATCCATCCATACCATGCATCATCAACAATGACACCATTGTTGATACACTAGCTCTTGAGAAAGCAAATTTGGTTTCTCAAAATGTCACTTTGAGAAATGAGGTGAATACCCTCAAATCTTAACTAGATCAAACACATCCTAAGGATAATAGTGATTTAGCTTCACAAAACACACGACTGGGTTTAGAGAATGATTCTCATAAAACTCAAGTGCACGAGCTCAAAGCACGGGTGTCCACCTTGGATACCAACATTTCTTCTCTTAAGGAGAAATATGAGCTCATGTCCTCCCGTATTATGAGATTTAATAAGGGTAAAGGACAATTGGACGATTTGCTAGCAAACTAATTTCCGGCCACACATCGTGTTGGTCTTGGTTTTGTGGAAGCAAATGCATCCAATGCTTGCACCTCTTATAGTGGTGTCACTATAGACTTCGTGAGGCCATCCTCCGATAAATCCACAAGTGGTGTCAAAGACACTATAGGTAGCAAACCTACTAAGAAATTCACCACTTCACAATCTCTTTCTTTTGGCAAGAAACCCGCTAAGGGTGGAAACCAAAAGAGAAGTCATGCTTACATGTACACCAACCTTCATCGACGTAGGAAATCTCCTGCTTCACAAATGGATACACAGGACACTTTTTATGCTCCACACCTACGGTCATGTGCAAATCCACACTTGAGAAATACTCATGTACGTGCTCCTACACACTCGTGTGCTCATACACATCATTCTTACATGTATGCACATCCTCCACATGTCATGCATGCCCCGTATGTTTCATACAACATGCGTGTTCCCAAGCATGCATACAACCCACATATGTCTAATGCATATCCTCCTCCTCATTTTTATGCTAGAACTCATGTTTCTAGGATGCACACACACCATAGAAATCAACTTATTGTGCATGCAACTTGAAAAAGGACTCCCAAAACATACACTATTTGGGGTCCTAAGAACACTAGCTTAAATGATAGGAATGCCTATGTTGATTCCTACCTTCAGGATATTATTAATAATGATAACTATGTTGGGAAGCGAAAGTCCACTTGGACTTGGCTTCCAAACGGCTAATCCCCTTGGACCCAACAAAAATTAGGTACCATGAGCTTATGGTATACTATGTAGGTACCCAAGAAAGAGAAAGAGAGCAATAAACTGTTGGATCCTGTGGATGGCAAACAGCACTAAATGGGGGTTGAATAGTGTTGTATAAAGACAAAACTTTTTCGTTCTTTTCAAATTAACACCAAACAAATCCTTCTAATGTTGCCTAAGAAACCAAGTAGAGTGATCTACGCTTGGTTCTTAATCAACAAAGTAATCTAATAATCACAGAGTAATTTCTCAGCAGGTAAAAGACAGTTAACCTTTGCAATATAAAAGATAAACAATTATGATTACAATAGATCTTTACACACAGATAAATCTTTACAAAAATCTTTACACAGCGGAATATATGATCTTTGTAATATGTAAAAGAACAAAGAATTACAAGGATATAATAATAACAAAGTAAATAAGAATTGCTTGCAGAGATACATAATCAAACACAGAAAAGCAACCGCAGACATAAGGATTTTTATCCTGGTTCCCCACAACTTTTGGGTACGTCCAGTCCCCGACCAATCCGGTACGAGATTTCCACTATCTGCCTTGGCTAATACAAATACCTAACTCAACTCGTTAGGATTTTCAACGACCTAGTCTTGACCAGGATTTCCAACCGCAACACCTAGACTTGTCTAGGGTTCCAACAACAACACAATAAAATCGATATCCAATTCACCACAATAAATTGGTGGAGATTGGTTTTACACCCAGATTCTATAGCCAAATAGTAATAGACAAAATTACGTGTAGTGGCTTGATAGAATAAGATTCTAGTCACACAAAGATACGAATAAAGTCTTTGTGATCTAGATCTAATGTTTTTCAAAAAAATCCTTTAAATAAAAATCAAGAGCAAATAATACGGATTTGATAAACAGTTAGCCAAAAAAAAGAGATTATGATCTTCAGAAAATAATAACAAAATTACAAGATCAAGAGTAAAACTGAATTGGCTACAGAGAGAATGAGAGCCTAGAACTTTAGAGCGTTTGCACGAGAGAATTTGAATTCAATAGTTGTTGTGTTTTTCTCAATGAAAATGATCCTCTATTTATAGGAGAAATCTGAGAATTCAAAATTCAAATTTCTTTGACTTTTGTCCCGAAAATCATGGGAGAAAATCACTCAAAGATATTTCAAAAATCAAGTCAAAACGTCAAACTTCGACAGCTGGTAGTCGACTCCCTAGGAGTGGTAGTCGACTTCTAGTGTGTTTCAAGAGAACATGATTCTTAGCTGGTAGTCGACTCCCTACCTTTGGTAGTCGACTCCCAGAGGAGTTTTTCCTGCGACACAACTAGTCAAACAAGTAGCTAACTCCAGGGTGTAGTGGAGTTTCACTACGGAAATATAAAACGACTAGAAAAAGCTCTCAATATCTTTTTTAAAAAAATGTTTTTAAAAGATATTTAAAATGTTTTTGAAACCATTTGTGTGTGTGTGTGATTGTCTATACGATTTGGCTTTAACAATACCCTAAGAGAGACACAACTGACGTCCCCCACTTATGCGTGTTCGATGTGTGCAATAATATGATTGGGGGCGTGAGATTTAAATATTTGTAACCGCAAGCGCACGGTGTTGTAGTGTGGCTTGGGGGTCGAACTCAGGGAGGCGTGGATGTGCTTGTGTCAAGAAGGATCAAATTCACCCCATGGGCGAGCTAGCCCGGATCGGATGATGGGTTGTCACAGTAAATGGAATGCAAGGGATAAACAATATAAAGGAAAAACCTCGGACTCTGGTTTCCACCCTATCGTGTGATTCTCGCCGATACGGCCTACGGGTAGATAGCGATCGGAATTAGGGTCTAATGGTGAGACGTTGCCTCTAAGAGTGGTACCAGCGTCCTATGGGCCCGATATTCCGATCGGTGCCCAATATGATACGCCGGACTTCCCGGGTTCGGTCAATGGGTACTCTCGTGTCCATTAACACTAACCGACTCTGGGAGCACTAAGCTCGCAACGATAACTCCCAACGTCGCATCCTGCCGCTCCCGCGCGTTAGGATTCGACGTCTACGCTAAGTGCGTGAGCTATGGCTAGGGAGTCAACCGCCAAGTTTATTCCCCCTTGGCCCGACGGTCAAAGGCGGTCTTTTTCCAACCGATGACAATAAAACACCCCACGTAACCGTTAGATTCCTAATCCCTATCGATTTCCTAGTCCTATGGACGCATCGGGAAGAACCCACGAAGGGGTTTCCACCAAAATCCTAGATTTGGGAACTACTCACACATATTTAGTAAAAAGCGATCTAAATAGAAATCGACCGTAAAAATCATGATCAGGCGATTGAAAAGTAGTAAGAGCAATGCTAATAACACTATATTAATTTTTGACAAAGATCAGAAAACTTACAAATATCTGAAAAATTACAGCCGTCAAGAGAGAGAGAGAAAACATCAAAAAATAACAACTCTCGTTTCTGGAAAACCTAGGGGTCCTATATATAGAATACAATATCACCCGATCGGGTGAAAAGTCACCCGATCAGGTGACCTGCTTCATTTTTTCGGCAGCTCAGAATAGGACTCCACCCGGTCACCACGACACGGTCGGTTGATGGTTGAGGCTGATCGGTTGGATCTTCGTGCCGTCGGGTGAACCGGTCGGTTGATCTCTCCGTGTCTTGGCTTCAGAGAATCAGCTACAGGTGAACCGATCGGTTGAAAGTCACCCGATCGGTTGGCATTCAGCGTCAGAATTCCAGAGAGTTGGGGCGTTTGAACCGGTCACTGAACCGACCGGGTGACATCTTGGCCGCTCCAACTTGTGTCCGGGTGGTGCACGCGTGCATCACCCGATCGGTTGGAAGTGACCAACCGGTCGGGTGAGGGGCTGAAAGATGCGATCTTTGTCGTTTGACCCCCTGGATCACGCGTGACTCCTCCCGTTGCTCCGGGGACTCATGATATCGTCGTTTTATGTCCCATATGCCAGTAAACTCCTGAAAAATACGAAAAACACGGAAAAGTAAAAGAAAACAAGAAAACACGAGAAAACGAATACAAGACGGCAGAAAATAACGGAAAAACACGGAAGAAAACGTGCGTAAATATATGAAATATAAACGCACGTCAAAATCCCCCAAGCTGAACTCTTCCTCGTCCTCGAGGAAGACGAGTGAGACTAGGAGCTCGGAGAGAGAAAATAGAGAGAAAGAGAGAGAAAGAAAACTCTATATCCTAGATCGCCCGTCAGGGCCAACAAAATCAAAAACGACACACCAAGCAAGCAAACGCCAAATCACATCACTAAACCAAGGAATACGAGTCCAGACAAGTGCCGTGGGCCCACGCGGTGAAGCGCGAGTGAGTGTGGTCGTGTGCTAGCAGTCAGTGTCGCTATCTACGATGTGCGATAAAGCTCGATATACACAAATCCAGGAAATGACCCAAATATCGATTCGATTCGAATTAAGCGGTGAATACATAGTTCAAGCATGCATGAGAATAGAGCGAGAATCGAAACATGTCATGCGTCAGGGACTCCACAACTAGGGTTAAGGAAATCACCACACTATAGCCTAGATAATAGCTAAAAATTTCCTAAGCCAAGTGTTTTCGAAAACGATGGGGGTTGAGATGATGTGGAGTAGAACACTCTGTGCAAATTCTCGCCTTACCTTTATTCTCGGTAAGTGGGAAAATATTCACACGGGAATTTTTTGGGTATTGGGTATTTGTATTTTTTTTGGCTTTTTGGCTATACAATATTTTTCTTTTCTCTTCTTTTTGGGTTTTTCTTTTCTTTTCTCTTTTTTTTTGGATTTTTTGGGGTTTTTTTGGCTATACACATGTGTACTCTCCCAAGTGGGAGAACGGTACACGACGAGGGGATTTGCACCAATTCAAACAAAAAAGAAATCGGGATCTAAACACTTGGGCAAAGGAAACTATTCTCGCTAATTAGAGCATGGGCCAAATGGGTTATCCTTGTCCTTAATTGTGGAATCCCGACACATGCGAAATGAAGTATACGATATATATATAGCATGCAAAAGAAGCAGACAGTAGAAACAAATACCACATATTCAAATCGAAGCATGATAATCTAGGGGTCAATCCTGGACAGGTATATAAAGTAAAATCACAAAGTAGAAGAACACCACACAGCTAGGCATGACGCATGACTCACAAAAAGCTAAGTGGACCCACGATGCATGAAATGCAAGAGGACTCGATATCCTAGGGCTAGTGAATGTGATTATCGATGTCATGTTAGGTGTGTGTGATTTTGTGGCAATTCATCATAGGGTTCATCTCTAGGAGAAAGTGATAAAAAGAAGAAAAGAAAAAGAAAAAGAAAAAGACGGAGGAAAACGACTCAAATAATGAAGAAAAAGAGACAAATGACGCACGAAGTGCGACCCCCCAAGATGAAACTTGTATTGCCCTCAATGCAATAGAATTAAATACGGGAGGGCAATGAATATGGGGGGGATACGCACAGACACAAAAAGACACGAAAGACAAGAAAATCAAACAAACGAGACAGAAAATACGAATAAAAATAAAAAGCACACCACACTACATATAAACAGAAAATAAAGTAAAATAAAGAAGGAAAATAAAAAGGAAAATCACACGACACGACAAATAAGCAAACACACAAAGAAAAACAAAACACGACAGCCCACCCAAAAAATTTGACTTCCCCCCAAGCTAAACGTGACAATGCTAGCGAGATGATGTGATCGTGAAAATGCAGAGATATGCAAGGGGGAGGTCAATCGGAGTCGCTAGCGGTACAATGGTAAGGAGACGGCGAAGAAGGTGGTGAATAATGGTAGAAGGAATCCTTCGAGGACGAAGGAGAGGGTGTGCGAATAGGAGAAGGAGGAGCAATAGGCAAGACTACCGGAGGATCGGGATACATGGGTGGATCGTGGTGAATGATGGTGGGACGGGGTGGACCGACACACGGGTGCCAATCGGGAGGATCCATGGGTGGGAAGTGAACGAGTGAAGCGTACCAAGGATCTGGGTAGAACTCCCAGGGTAGGTGTGTAAGTCATAAGGGGAAACGCTCCGGAGATGAGGGTGGGAGGATTGCAAAAGGAGTATAGGCAGGACTATAGATGTAGGCTGCACGATCCTCCCCAAAAGGAGTAATCATACCGATAGAGATCAAGTAATCACGATCAATACGGCTACGTCCTGGGACAATAGGGAGGTCAGGCGGCATCCTCAAGACACAACTGACAATAAGAGTGACCATGCCCCCATAGCAGATAGAGCCGAAAGCTGCGCGGCTAACGGATAGGATCTCGTGGATTATCCAATGAGCGGTGTTTAAGGGTAAAGGGATGTTGTCATGAATCCGGTCTTGGGACATGGTATAGAGAAAGAGCAACTCATCCCTAGACACCGTGGATACATCTACGCGAGTGAAAATGGTGTTGGCAAGGAAGCACTGGGCGAAACGGTAGCATGGGTGTATGATGTAGAAGGCGAGGCCTACCGCATGAAAGGTGGTATATTGGGTGAATCTCTGCCAAGCACCATCAGCTGAAAAGCGAGAAAAGATGTCAAATCGATCAGGAGTGGAGCATTCAACATGGCGATCGGGATGAGGAATGTATAGAATGTCATTAAGCGTGTTGAAGCTCATGGAAAAATCACAATTGAAGGCTTGGAAGGTGAAACCATGATCGGACACTTCAAGAGAACTGAGGAACTCAAGTGTGAGATTCCTGTGTGTATTGGCGTGGGTCCGCAGAAGATAATCGCAACCTATGAAGCGAAAAAGTGCACAGACGCCCCTAAATAGTCCAAGAGATTGTAGGGTGGGGAAGTCGGTTAAAAGAGTAGGTCGCATTGGGTGATGAAGGAGGGCTTGCAAGCAATCGGATTGCTCTTTGGACGAAGGGTTTATGCCGAGGAAAGATGGGGAGAAAGGACCTTAAAGGGGATGTCTGTGTGACGATGAGACTTTTTCCTTTCCCTTCCCAGACATGGTGACGACGAGGGGAAAGATGGTGGAGCGGGATATGGAGTCTATGAAGATGAAGAAGCAGATAAAGTGTGCAAAAAAAAACAAATTCAAGACATTACATAAAATGAAATAAATGTGAAGAGTGGAAAGAGGTTACCCATCGACGTTGTGAGATCAAGCATTTGAAAGACCCCACGCAATATAAGGAAGCAATTTGTGAAGCCGCCGCTCACTGATCCGACAAGAATCGAAATTTTCGAAAATTTGGGGGTTAGTGTTAGGGTTTGGATGTTTGATGAGAGAATGTTGATGATGGCGAGGTGGCGAGGGTGGGGGAGTATGGAAATGAGTGGGGGTGAAGATCTAGGGGCAGTGGGGTGGATGGAGGAGGTCGATTCAGCAGTTAGAGGGATGTAGATCGCGTGAAGGGGATTTTGGGGGTCGGGTGGAGGATATCGTGCGACATGTGTATTTATAGGGGCGAAAACCAACCGATCGGGTGAGTTTTCACCCGATCGGGTGGATAAGTCTCGAAAATTTTCCGTCGGCCAACAGCTACAGGTGAACCGATCGGGTGAATTTTCACCCGATCGGTTGACCGCTTCTTGATTCTTCCCGCGAGTCTGTAACTTTTCACCCGGTCAGCCACGCGACAGCGGCATCTCATCACCCGATTGGTTGACAAAATCTGAAAATTTCCCGAGACTTCAGCCCCAGTTCACCCGGTCTGCCAACCGGTCTCGCATATCTTCACCCGATCGGTTGACCAATTCCCCAAAATTCCCGAGACTTCTGCACAGATTACACGGTCTGTCACCCGGTCTAGCGATTCTTCACCAGACCGGTTCGCAAGGAGAGCAGATACTGCTATCGTCTGATACGTCTCACCCGATCGGTTGAGAAGTCACCTGATCGGGTGAAGGCTCATTTCCTGCAGAAATTCACGATTGGCCTAAGTTTCTCGACGGATGATCTCGCGGCTGAATTCAATTATAAAAATAAATAAAATAAAGTAAAAAAATGTGAGTCTTAAAACAAGGGTGAAAGTGTAAAACATGAGTTGCCTCCCATGAAGCGCTTTTGTTTAACATCATTTACTCGACGCCTCATATTGTGGTCAATTGGGGTCCGGAGGGTTTGAGGAAGAGTCGTCGGTCGCTGAGAATCCCACCGGAGAGAATTCTGGTTCTCCTACTGCATAGTGTTTCAGGCGCTGCCCGTTGACTTTGAATGGCTCATCCCTTCCCATTATCTCAATAGCCCCATACGGGAAGACCTTGGTGACGCGGAAAGGTCCCGACCACCTTGACTTGAGATTTCCAGGAAAGAGTTTCAGCTTTGAGTTGAATAGGAGAACCAAGTCCCCTTCCTTGAATTCCCTCTTCAAGATGCGCTTATCGTGCCACCGCTTCAGCTTCTCCTTGTAAATCCTGGCATTTTCATAAGCATTGAGCCGGATCTCGTCGAGCTCGTTAAGTTGTAACTGACGGTGCCCTCCTACCTCCTTGGTGTCGAAGTTTAGATTCTTGATTGCCCAAAATGCATTATGTTCCAATTCCACCGGCAGATGGCATGCTTTTCCATAGACAAGCCGGTAGGAGGTTGTGCCGATCGGAGTTTTAAATGCCGTCCTGTAAGCCCAAAGCACGTCAGGAAGTTTTGATGAACAATCCTTCCTAGAGTTGGCCACCGTCTTTTCTAGTATGCTTTTGATCTCCCGGTTAGAGACTTCCGCCTGGCCGCTAGTCTGCGGGTGGTAGGCACGCCCCACCCGGTGTTGTACCCCGTAATTTTTCAAGAGAGCGTCGAATTTTTTTTCTATAAAGTGGCTCCCTCCGTCACTGATCAGGACACGAGATACACCGAACCGCGGGAAGATGTTGTTTTTAAAGAACTTGACGACCACTCTGGAATCATTGGTTGGACTGGCTATCGCCTCAACCCACTTCGATACGTAGTTGTAACAACCGGTTCTTAACGTTAATATTATCTGTATTTCTCTCGTATTTCTAATTTCATTTCGTATCTGTAGTTGGACATTTTATCCCCGTGTCAGTACCCGTGCCCGTATCCGCTTCTATTATCTTTTCATGCTAATTATTATTATCGTTATTTTTAAAACTGCTAAGATAAATCCTTTAATAACTATTTAAAAAGTCTCTTCTTAAAATTAGTTTAAATTTCCCAAAGATTCAAATTTTGAATTTCAAACTTTGTTTTTAAACCTTTTAAAAGTCAAATGAGACTTAACATTTTTGGACTCATTTAAACCCCATTGATTGGCTAATATTTCCTTAATTACACCTATTAACTAGAATCCCATTAATAATTTTCAAATCCTAATTATATTTCAAATGAATTCCTTTTTAGTCTAACATTAAACCCTAGGCCGCACCCTAAGTCACCCACGCACTCACACATCGTACCTGATAGATAGAGGCCGACCTATATAAAAAAAAGAGACGGGGAAAACACTATGGACCCTCAGGCCCTAGCTTCCTCGTGACATTCATGTTTCAAGCCTCACACACTATGGAACCCAATATTAAAACCTAAGGTGGCCTATAATCAAGCTCCCACGTGCTGTGTTTTTCGAAACCCCACACCCTATTTCGTTATTATAAAACCTACTGTCTATTTATATGTAAAGACCTAGAGGACTCTAATATTTGCTCTACACCCTACTTCCCCTATATAAAAACTCTAGTACTATGTCATATTGTAATAGGAAACCGAGCCTAAAATCATGCTCACGTTCTGACCCAATACCCTACTCTATTCTTAATATTTTTTAACCCTAAAGTGATTGGTACTGCACCCTATTTCTTATAAAATATAGAAACTAAACTAGGCTATTTTATATTCTAGTGACCCTATGTTTTTATATGCAAATAAACCCCCCCCCCCCCCACATACCGAAGCCCTTTCACATGCTGTGCATTACAACACCCTCACATACAACTATTAAAATAGAAACCTTAGGGAACCCAGCCCACGTGAGCACCCTACTCCTTATATTAATAAATCCCTAAGCTACCCTAGGTTTTCTTTTCTTTTAACCTACTCACAGCCGCCCTCATCCCCACAGACCGGCCTCCAAACACCCCACAAGCCGCGAGCTCTCCCTCATCTTTAGGCCGTGCGAACCGCCGCAAACACGCCCATACTTCTCCTTCTCCGGCGGCCAGCATCTCAGCCCGCGGCGATCTTCTTCTCCACGGCACAACCCGCCGGCCTCCTCCCTCGTCAGCAGCCGGTGTTCCTCCCCTCTATCTGACCGGACGCCGCAACGTCCAAGCGCCGGCGGCCACGCTCTCGCACAACCGCATCCCGCCCACAACGCAGCCGTCGCCTGCTCCATGCACGCAAGCCCACGGCCTCCACCTCCCACCGCCCGCTGCTTCCACCTCCTCCTCTGAACTCGCCCCCTAGCCTCACAGACGCCGGTACTGCCCACGGCTCAAGTGGCCACTGCTCCGACTTCTTCACCCCGACTTCTCCCCGCCGCTTCTTCTTCCTCGCGACGACGGCATCCCTGTTCAACGCCGCCACAGCCATCACCCCGAGGCCACCTCCTCCTACACGATGCCTCCCCCATCTCGCGACAACCTCACATGCCCAGGCAACCGGACGCCGTCGTTCCCTTCATCCTCGCACGGCACCGACACGAACCCAACGCCAGGAGCTCCCTTCGCCAACAGCGTCGTCCCCTATATTCCCTTCTCCTTCTCTGCACGTCAACACCCCCGCACGTCCCCGTACACCGCCAAGCAACCCCTCGCCACTTCCTTTCTATTCGGCAGCCAACGCAACCCGCCGGCGACTCGCCATCTCACCAACGATGCTCACACCGGCCGTCAGCTCCTATCACCGTCACCGCTTGCTTCATTCTCCTTCCCTCAGGCTCTGACCACCGCCGTGACCTCTCGCCGGTGGTCTCCTCCACTGCCTCCACGCGAAGACGCAGTAAGCATCTCCCCCGCCTCAGCAGCCTCCCCTCATGCACACTCACGCCAAGGGACTACTCCGACGCCAGCCTCCCTCCGTGCGCACGACAGCCTGAGCAGCCTCCTTCCACCTTCGCACAACTCATCTCCACGCAACAGCATCTCCCCCACTGTCCGCCATTGTCGCCGCCTCCAGTCACGAAGCCCGCGCCCCTACGCCTCCACCTGGAACTAAGAACAAAAGAAGCGTTAAAGGTTAGTTGATAAAGTTAGGGTTAGTTAGTAATGAGTCCTTGTGAAACAGTGTCTCCTTTAATCATGTTAGCTGTATTATATAGTCAGTAGAGTTAGTTCATAATTGCGTTTTATAATTGCATATTTTTATTATTAGGGTTATATGTTGGTCTTAATCTACAACACGTTTTATATGTTGGGAGTTGTTATATGATGGTTGCTGTATATATGTTTGGCATGCATAGATATATTTTTAGCCCAAGTCCTATTTCTCCCAGTCTCATTGAAGCATCCTATTGAAACCATGTTAGTGATGTTATAAGTTAGCCGTCAGTTCCATTGTTGGGGTTTGTTCTTTTGTTGGAGTTATTTTTTTATAAGAAAAACACCCAGTTCATGGGTATATTAATGTAGTTACTGAATTAAGTATAAGTTAAGTTTTAACAAAAGGTTATATAGGTATTACACCTTAACCGATAAAATAGCAAGCTTAAATAATTCATATTAGAAGTTGAACGATTAAAGCAGCTTAATCTGATTTTATGTTTTGTCAAACCAGCGAACCGTCTTCACCGTAGCGTAGTACCTGTTGAGACGTTTCCGACGACACCAAGAACGCCAAAAACAGGCAAGTGTGCAATTAAATATGCATTTTTGAAGTTGATGATAATTATGTCATTTTTTTACTTTAATCTGTATTTCTTGAGAACTGCATGTAGAAGGACGCATGAAACTGTTTCCATAATGTTCTAGACTAAAAACGTGACATTTTGACGTATAACTTGATAGGCATCAATTTTAGACATTAGCAGAGGAAATTGTTTTCTGTAACCAAAAATCCGTCTTGACATCCCTTAAATTTTTTTGTAAATGTTGTGCAATAATGAAACATTGACGACTCGAAATGAATGAATATCTTGCTTGGTCATTAGAGAGTGACATCGTGAAATCGTGCGCCTCGAAGGCGGTATTGTGATATCGTGATGTCGTGAGAGTCGACTAGGCCGGCTCGTGTTCCGGCAAACTTTTGGGTGGGGTTAGGGTTGAGCGGCCACTAGGCATACAAAGGTACTCTCCTCAAGAGCACCACCCGCACGCGGTGGGTTAGCATCAATCACGGTAAGCCCCCGTGAGAGGAACGATCTTATCATCACGACCTACAGGCGTGAACCCTAGATTAGAATGCTAACTCCTGTCATGAAAACTTGCAACGCTAACTTGGTCATCTTGATAATTGAATTGCTAATGAACTCGGAGGAAATCTTAACTTTATTCTTGCAACTGTTTAGAACTGCATGTCAGGGATGTTGTTTCCGTTTCAATATATTTGTTAATATTAAATTGCTGCAGTCATTTCTTTTAACTATTAAATACTTCTTAAATTCGTGTTATTTGTACATCTTGCCTTGGGATGCTAATCTTTCCTTGTAGACCTTGCTGACATACATTCATTGTTTGTGGATGTATGTCAGATTCAGTGCTTGAGTACCCGGAGGATTCGTACGTGACGCCTGGCTCGGGGAGCCAGAGTTGGTCGTAGACGTCGAGCCGCTTTCTGCGGAAGACTAGAGCCTTCGTCACTGTTTTTGAGTTTTAGTTTAGTTCCTTGTAGTAGGATTAGTGCTTTGTCATTGTTTCCTTTTTAGCTATGCTGAGGCCCAGTTGTATTATTTTTCTTGTATGAACAATTCTGGGAGTGCCCTTTTTATTTAATGAAATGTTTTCTGATTGTCCTGATACGCAAAATGCAAAGACCCTTTTCTGTGTTTTTATCACAGACGCTTATTGAACTCGAGCTTCGCCGCTCCAGTTCAAGCGGACCGCGTAACGCTCTCGCTTCTAGTGTCTTTTGGGAAGCGGGGCGTTACAGTAGTCCACAGCTACCAAGATATACTAGTTTCTGGAAGAGGAAGGGAACGGTCCCATGAAGTCCACTCCCCACACATCGAAGATTTCTACCTCTAGGATGTAGTGTTGAGGCATCTCATTCCGCTTGGAGATATTCCCCGTCCTTTGGCATTTTTTGCATGTCTGGACATAAGCATTGGTGTCTTTGAAGAGGGTTGGCCAGTAGAATCCTCTTTGGAGAATCTTCTCAGTCGTCTTATAGGTGCTCGCATGCCCTCCACATTACTGACCATGGCAATGGGAAATTATAGAGGTCGTTTCAGTTTCAGGGATGCTACTCCGTATCACCCCATCATTGCAAGTTTTGTACAAATGGGGGTCGTCCCAATAAAATTTGCGGACCTCATGGAAGAATTTCTTCTTCTGCTGGTAGCTCACATTATGGGGGATGATGGCACAAGCCAGATAATTTGCAATGTCGGCGTACCAAGGGGTCCAGGCAAAAGAGACAGAAAAAAGATGCTCGTCAGGGAGCGAATCATCGATCGGGGTAGCGTTAAAATCGAGGGTAGACATCCTGGACAGGTGATCGGCAACTACATTCTCTGCCCCCTTCTTGTCTCAGATTTCCAGGTCGAATTCCTGGAGGAGGAGAATCCATCTAATGAGCCGCGGCTTAGCCTCCTTCTTGCTCAATAGGTATTTGAGAGCTGCGTGATCAGTGTGCACGATCACCTTAGCACCAACGAGATATTGCCAGAACTTGTCCATGGCGTAGATGACCGCTAGCAATTCTTTTTCCGTAGTAGTATAATTTCTTTGGGCGGCGTCAAGGGTCTTGCTCGTATAATATATGACATACAGATTTTTATCCTTCCTCTGCCCCAAGACGGCACCAACGGCATAATCACTAGCGTCGCACATTAGCTCGAAGGGAAGATTCCTGTCCGGTGGCTGTATTATTGTAACGACTGGTATTTGTCTGTGTTTTGACTATTATATATATATATATTCTGGTTGTTCCCTCCCTTGTGTGTTTTTCCCCTATTGGACGTTTTCCTTCAGTTCTTTCCGATTTCTTACCTTCCGTCGCATATTATGATGGGCTTGGAGTAAGTATTTTTACGATGAGCTTCATTGCGTCCATATCTTAGAGCTAGGTTGATCTTAGAAGCCATAGGAATCTTCCCGAAGCTTCGCGCTTCAGTTCGACACTTTCTCGTGCATTTTAGTTGGTTCAAGAAGGAGAACCAACCGACTAGATTACAATCTAGTCGGTCGGTAACTCTTCAGGAACCGACTAGTTCATCTTTATTATTTCATCTGAGTTACTGTTTACCCTTAGTCGGTCTAAGCACATCCATCGACCGACTAGTTGTGAAACTAGTCGGTTTGAACTTGTTCTCAGACAGACTAATTCTGAGATCTTTCTGATAGCCGAGTTACTGTTTACAGTTAGTCGGTCAAAGAACAACTATCGACCGACTAGTTGAGAAACTAGTCGGTTAGAGTTTCTTCTCAGACTGACTAAATCTCAGTACTTATTGTCTATCATATTCAACCCTTAGTCGGTCAATGAATATTCACCGACCGACTAATTCCCAAACTAGTCGGTTGACGAACCTTCACAGACAGACTAAATCTGCCTACCATGTACCGACCCTGTTCATTGTTTGTCTTTTAGTCGGTCTCAGTTGGACGACCGACCGACTAGTTACCAAACTAGTCGGTCGACCACTCTTCACTGACCGACTAGTTGTCCCAGAAACCCTAGGTTAAGTCGTAGATGCCGCTTATTCTTTCTATTTAAACCCTATACGTTTTCACTTCTTCTCTCACTTTTCTTAGCCGATTTTCTTCCCCAATCATCCCCCAACCTTCCTCTTGCCTTACCTCATCCTCCCGTGCTCCCTCTCACCCCCCATTGCACCGGCAACCACCCCGCAAACCGTCGACCGGCCCTAAAACCCCAAATCTCCTTTTTGCTCTAGTTTTTCTTCATTCTCCAGATTTTTTATATCTCAGTCGCCAGGAGATCTTTTCAGCCGTAGTCTTCCTGGGATCGCTTCTTCTGTTGCCGTGCTAGATCAGATTTGGCGACGACAAACCGGATACGTCGAGTTCTTCTCCTACCTGCAGATTCGTAGACGTTTGTGATCGTCGTTTCTTCCGTTTCTTATATGTGACCCATCCCCGTAGAATAGAGATTTTGAGACTCGTCGATCAACAACCTTGGAACCAGGCAAGTGAAACTTGCCAACCTTGTTTTAGGCCAAGCTTTAGGCCATTTCCTTCCTTTTAGTGTGAAAGAGACTAGACCGTGAAATGATAGCGGTCTAGGCGCAATTTCAAGTTCTAGCTTGACAACGAAGCTAGAACTGCCTTTTGTCATGTCATGTCATGCATTTGCCTGCCACGTTTAAATTCTCTAATGGTACACATTTTATCTGAATATCTGCCATACATTTGCATTCTTTAAATGTCATCTGATTTGCATGTTGCATCATAGCACACGCTACAAAATACTTGTACAATCCGTGTTTCCGGCTAGGCACCTGCTATGTGGGCATAACCCTACGCCATACTTGTTAAAAACACTTCCTGGCTCATGATCCAGAAGCGAGCATTCCATGTTCGGGGGCAAGGCCCTGGCTCGATACACGTGGAGGGGTAGGGATAAACGGTCACTTGAGCGTAAGAGTTGGCCCGTACAGCCTCTCTAGCCAAAGGGCGGAATCTCTGTGCACGACGTGCTTACTATACTTGTACTTGTCCTTGTGAATGCATACTTGTTTTCCTTGCTTCCATGCCATGTTTACTCCTTGCCATGTCATACTTGCTGTGTTTACTTATTTGCTGCACATCTTATATATATATGCCATGTCATGCACACTTTAGAATTGCTAGGATGCTTTTACCTTCTTTTAGTTTCCTTGCACAAAGTCTTGTAGACTTTGCTGACATGTGCCCCTTCTCTTTGGGTGTCGCATGTTAGTTGCTGAGCCAGAGTCGGTAGCCATGGACGACGAGTTCGTGGAGTTCGTGCCTGATTCCACAGCTGACGTGGGGTACGAGGACACCGGCGACCAGTTTTAGTTCCCTCCGCCGTTTCTTTGTTAGTTGTTGTGGTTTGTCGGTGAGTAGCACCATTTTGTTATTTGCTTTCATTGTTGGCCATGCTGGGCCCGTTTTAGACTCTTTCTTTTAGCCTGGTGGCTTTTCTGGTTGTTGGACAATTTTATTGGACATTGAGATTGATTATTATTATTCGTCTTTTTCTATCATTGTTATCTTTGTTCCGTGTCACATTACAGGGATCTGCGTGGTATTTCTAGACGCTTTACAGGTTGAGAGCCTCACGGCTCTCAGCCTGAGCGGGCCTCGTCACGCCTTGCCTCCATTTTAGGGAAGCGGGTCGTGACAGGTTTTGTTGGTGGCCCATGCAGGTCTACCCACTCTGTAACTGTGACTTAATCGGAACAACGATAATAATTATAGAATGTCCGATAAACAATTTCGACACTCGAGTCATAGGGCTAAGAGTCTAATTATTTCGTTTTTTCTGTGTCATTAGATGGCTGGAAGACGGAATACCCGAGCTGCTGGTGGTGTGCCCCCTCGTGTCGAGGAGTCGGACCAAGAGCCCACCAACGGGGAGATTATGCGGATGATGCATCAGATGATGCAAGTGCAGTAGGGCATGCTCCAGAATGCCCGGAATGTTCCGCCTACTCGGACAGCGCAGCCAGTCCAGAATGCCCCTCGCTTAGAGCCAGGAGCGAAGCAGTTTCGGGAGCTGGGCCCCACTTACTTTGATGGGATCGAAGGACCTCTAGCTGCTGATGAGTGGATCCAGAATATGGAGGACAACCAGAATATGTCGAAGGTCGACCCGGCTGGATGGGTTGACTTGGCGAAGAGGCAGCTTAGAGATAATGCTCGAAACTGGTGGGATGCAGAGGAGGAGATGCTGGAGGAGCCGATATCTTGGGCTACTTTCAAGTCCAGATTCAATGAGGAGTAATTTCCGAAGGCTGCCAGGAGGGAGATGGCGCAGCGCTTCATCGACCTGAAGCAGGGGAGCCTGACGGTGGACCAGTACCACCAGGAGTTCACCAGGCTAAGTCGTTTCACACCGAAGATGGTGCAGGATGCTGATGAGAGGGCCCAGAGATTTCTGCAGGGGCTTTCTTTGGATCTTCAGAGCTTTGTGTCTTCTTCTGATTTGGAGTCCTATCAGAAGGTTCTGATTACAGCGAAGAGTCAAGAGCAGATTGTGAACCAGAAAAGAGGATGTGCTTCTGGAGCTGGGAAGAGTCCTGTGGAGCAGGCCAGGGCAGTGATGAGACCAGGGTTCCGGCCCAATCAGCCGGTACAGTTCAAGAGGCCAGGAGGACCTCCTACTCAGAAGACTTACCATTTCTGTGGCAAGACTGGGCATGTCAAGGATCAATGCCGGAAGATGTTGGGACAGTGCTTGGTTTATGGTGATCCAACGCATGTCATGAGGGACTGCCCGAAGTCCAAGCAGCCTTGGAAGGGACCAGTTGCAGCTCAGCCATTGCAACAGAGGGCACCTGTACCTGCAGGACGTGGAGCACCTCTCATTCCACAGAGGCAGGCTTTTCAGCAGGCTGTTCAGCCGAGGAGGCAGGCTTTCCTGATGACTGCAGTTGAGGCTGAGACTGAGGATGAGGTTATTGCAGGTAACCCTCAGTCTAGTTGTTTCTTTTCTTAGTTAGTATTGTTTGTTGGAATTTGTTTGGCTGCTTGTTATGTTTGTTAGAGTAGGACTTGATTGTTAGATTGCTTGTTAGGTGTGATTTTGGTTTGCACATTTCCTGCACGAGTCCTCTTCGACTCTGGTGCATCGATGTGCATTATTTCCCGAAGCTTCGTGGAGAAGCATTCCTTGTCGACTTCCCCTCTTCCCAAGAGTTGGGATATCGTTACAGGAAATGGCATGATCTCGATGCATCGTGGTTGTAATTCTTGCCCTTTGGTGGTCTGTGGACATGAGCTCTATGCTGATTTCATCGTCCACGACATCATCAACTATGATGTCGTCCTTGGGATGGACTGGCTTGGGAGTTTCTATGCCACGATCGATTGCCGGAGGATGAAAGTGGTGTTCGAGATTTCAGGCCATCCAGTGTTCTAGTTCAGCCGTGGCAGCAGTTCGCTTGGTCCGGTCAGGTTTCGGGCCAAGCCGGTGAAGATCGTTGCTATGCAGATGGAGCAGTGAAGACCTGCGGTGGTGCGTGACTTCGACGACGTCTTCCACGAGGAGATGTCTGGATTGCCGCCCGATCGAGCTCTCGAGTTTTCGATCGATCTTATCCTGGGGACGCAGCCTATCTCGAAGGTCCCGTATCGCATTGCACCAGCAGAATTGGAAGAATTGCGGAAGTAACTAGACGAACTTCTTCAGAAGGGTTACATTCATCCCAGTGTGTCTCCGTGGGGAGCGCCGATCTTACTGGTAAAGAAGAAGGACGGTTCGCGTCGCATGTGTGTGGACTACCGGGAGTTGAATGCGGTGACCGTCAAGAATCGATATCCATTGCCTCGTATAGATGACATCTTTGATCAGCTTGGAGGATCGATGGTATTCTCTATGTTGGATCTGAGGAGTGGTTATCATCAGCTGAAGGTGAGGAAGGAAGATGTTCCGAAGACAGCATTCAGGACGAAGTATGGACACTACGAGTTCGTGGTTATGCCTTTCGGTGTAACCAACGCACCCGTAGTTTTTATGAATCTTATGAATCTGATCTTCTTCTATGACTTTTTAGACAAGTTTGTCGTTATCTTCATTGATGACATTCTGATCTACTCAAAGTCAGAGGAGGAGCATGCATCTCACTTGAGGACAGTGTTGGAGATCTTGAGGAAGCATCGGTTGTATGCTAAGTATTCCAAGTGCGAGTTTTGGCTGGACAGATTTGATTTCCTCGGGCATGTGGTTTCAGGAGATGGTATTTCAGTGGACCCCGAGAAGATCAAGGCTATCAGGGAGTGGCCTATTCCACAGTCAGCGTCTGAGATCCGGAGTTTCCTTGGATTGGTTGGTTATTACCGGCGGTTCATTAAGGACTTCTCCTGTATTGCCGAGCCGATGACCAGACTGACGCGGAAGGATGTACCATTTGTTTGGTCTGATGGCTGTGAGGAGGCTTTTGGTGTTCTGAAGGAGAGGCTGACGTCTGCCCCTATTCTTGTTGTGCCTGATCGGAGTGGAGGATTCGAGATCTTTTGCGATGCTTTCGGTAAGGGTCTCGGTTGTGTATTGCATCAGCATAGGCACGTGGTAGTGTATGCTTCACGTCAGCTTAAGACCCATGAGAAGAATTACCCAACGCACGACTTGGAGTTGGCAGCAGTCGTGTTTGCGCTGAAGATTTGGAGGCACTTCCTGCTGAGTGAGAGGGTGAAGATCTTCACCGATCACAAAAGCTTGAAGTACATTTTTACTTAGAAGGAGCTCAACATGCGACAGCGTCGGTGGTTGGAGCTCATGGCAGATTATGAGATCGATCTGCAGTTTCACCCTTGCAAGGTGAATGTGGTTCCGGATGCGCTGAGTAGGCTTTCGGCAGTGATGTTGTTGACTTCGCAGTGGAGATTGCCGCAAGATTTTTGCGAGTCTGGTATTGAGATTATCCTTCCTGGAGAGGCCTCTTCGTTGATGTGTATGCAGATACTGTCGACGATCATGGATAGGATCAAGGCTGGACAGGCTGGAGACCCGAAGTTGGTGAAGATACGGGAGCAGGTGGAAGCTGGTCTGCGGACTGACTTCATAATTCATGAGGATGGCTCGTTGAGATTTGGAGCCAGGTTGTGTGTGCCAGCTGGAGACATCAGAGAGGATTTGTTGGTTGAGGCACATAGTTCGCCGTATTCTGTGCATCCTGGTGGTACCAAGATGTATAAGGATCTTTGCCTGAACTATTGGTGGCATGGTATGAAGAGGAGTGTGGCTCGGAGTATGGCCAAGTGTCTGGTTTGCCAGCATGTAAAGGCAGAGCATCAGTGTACGACATGATTGCTACAACTGCTTCCGATTCCGGAGTGAAAGTGGCAACACATCATTATGGACTTTGTGACTGGACTGCCTTGGAGTCCGAAGCAGAATGACGCGATTTGGGTGATCGTGGACCGATTAACCAAATCCGCGTACTTTATTCCCTTTCGAGTAGGACAGTCCACTGAGAGGCTAGCGATGAGATAAATGGGGGTAAACCCCTTTTACTTTCCATTTCTATTTCTTTTCCCTAGTTCAGATAGTGATGTAACGTGAATCATGCAGGAGATATACGACTTCACGGAGTCCCTGTGAGTATCGTGTCAGACAGAGACACGAGGTTCACATCTCAGTTTTGGCAGAGTCTACAGAAGAGCTTGGGTACGAGTCTGAGTTTCAGCACGGCGTACCATCCGCAGACGGATGGCCAGTCTGAGAGGACGATTCAGATCTTGGAGGACATGCTGAGGGCGTGCATGTTGGACTTCAAGGGATCTTGGGAAGATCATCTCCACCATGTTGAGTTTGCCTACAATAACAGCTACCAGGCGAGTATTGGCATGGCACCTTTCGCCGCGCTATATGGGAAGAAATGTCGATCTCCACTGAGCTGGGATGAAATTGGAGACAGGGAGCTGTTAGCACCTAAGATGATCGTGGAGGCAGTGGATGTTGTGAGGAACATACGGGAGAAGCTGAGGATTGCTCAGGACCATTTCAAGCATTGGGCAGATGCTAAATGGCGTCCTTAGGAGTTTCAGCCAGGTGACCATGTGTTCCTGAAGATTTCCCCAAATCGAGGATTGATTCGCTTTGGGAAACAAGGGAAGCTTAGCCCGAGATACATTGGACCGTTTGACATTCTGGAGAGAATTGGTGAGGTAGTCTACCGCTTAGCCTTACCGCCATCTTTGGAAGGAGTTCATGATGTCTTTCATGTGTCGCAGCTTCGTCAGTACATCATCGATCCATCTCACGCTGTGGATTTCTCAGAGATCACCGTTTGCCCCGATCTGACGTATGACCAGCAGCCAGAGCAGATTTTAGACAGGCGTCAGAAGTCACTCCAGAACAAGACAGTCGATCTTGTTAGGGTGATGTGGCTACACGGCTCGCCAGGAGAGTCTACTTGGGAGAGAGAAGATGAGATGAGAGAGCGATACCCACTTTTGTTCCCTGACACGTGAGTGTTAGGAAATTCCGAGGGCGGAATTTTTCTTAAGGTGGGTAGGATGTAACGACTGGTATTTGTCTGTGTTTTGACTATTATATATATATATATATATATATATATATATATATATATATATATATATATATATATATATATATATATATATATATATATATATATATATATATTGGTTGTTCCCTCCCTTGTGTGTTTTTCCCCTATTGGACGTTTTCCTTCAGGTCTTTCCGATTTCTTACCTTCCGTCGCATATTATGATGGGCTTGGAGTAAGTATTTTAATGATGAGCTTCATAGCGTCCATATCTTAGAGCTAGGTTGATCTTAGAAGCCATAGGAATCTTCCCGAAGCTTCGCGCTTCAGTTCGACACTTTCTCGTGCATTTTAGTTGGTTCAAGAAGGAGAACCAACCGACTAGATTGTAATCTAGTCGATCGGCAACCTTCTGGAACCGACTAGTTCATCTTGATTATTTCATCTGTGTTACTGTTTACCCTTAGTCGGTCTAAGCACATCCATCGACCGATTAGTTGTGAAACTAGTCGGTTTGAACTTGTTCTCAGACCAACTAATTCTGAGATCTTTCTGACAGCCGAGTTACTGTTTACAGTTAGTCGGTCAAAGAACAACTATCGACCGACTAGTTGAGAAACTAGTCGGTTAGAGTTTCTTCTCAGACCGACTAACTCTCAGTACTTATTGTCTATCATATTCAACCCTTAGTCGGTCAATGAATATTCATCGACCGACTAATTCCCAAACTAGTCGGTTGACGAACCTTCACAGACCAACTAAATCTGCCTACCATGTACCGACCCTGTTCACTGTTTGTCTTTTAGTCGGTCTCAGTTGGACGACCGACCGACTAGTTCCCAAACTAGTCGGTCGACCACTCTTCACTGACCGACTAGTTGTCCCAGAAACCCTAGGTTAAGTCGTAGCCGCCTCTTATTCTTTCTATTTAAACCATATACGTTTTCACTTCTTCTCTCACTTTTCTTAGCCGATTTTCTTCCCCAATCATCACCCAATCATCCTCTTGCCTTACCTCATCCTCCTGTGCTCCCTCTCACCCCCCATTGCACCGGCAACCACCCCGCGAGCCGCCGGCCGGCCCTAAAACCCCAAATCTCCTTTTTGCTCCAGTATTTCTCCATTCTCCAGATTTGTTATATCTCAGCCGCCAGGAGATCTTTTTAGCTGTAGTCTTCCCAGGATCGCTTCTTCCGTTACCGTGCTAGATCAGATTTGGTGACGGCAAACCGGATACGTTGAGTTCTTCTCCTACCTGCAGATTCGTAGGCGTCTGTGATCGTCGTTTCATCCGTTTCTTATACGTGACCCATCCCGGCAGAATAGCGATTTTGAGACTCGTCGATCAACAACCTCGGAACCAGGCAAGTGAAACTTGCCAACCTTGTTTTAGGCCATGCTTTAGGCCATTTCCTTGCTTTTAGCGTGAAAGAGACTAGACCGTAAAATGATAGCGGTTTAGGCGTAATTTCAAGTTCTAGCTTGACAACGAAGCTAGAACTGCCTTTTGTCATGTCATGTCATGTATTTGCCTGCCACGTTTAAATTCTCTAACGGTATGCATTTTATCTTAATATCTGCCATACATTTGCATTCTTTACATGTCATCTGATTTGCATGTTGCATTGTAGCACACGCTACAAAATACTTGTACAATCTGTGTTTCTGGCTAGGCACCTGCTATGCGGGCATAACCCTACACCATACTTGTTAAAAACACTTCCTGGCTCGTGATCCAGAAGCGAGCATTCCGTGTTCGGGGGTAAAGCCCTTGAGCGTAAGAGTTGGCCCGTACAGCCTCTCTAGCCAAAGGGCGGAATCTCTGTGCACGACGTGCTTACTATACGTGTACTTGTACTTGTGAATGCATACTTGTTTTCCTTGCTTACATGCCATGTTTACTCCTTGCCATGTCATACTTTCCGTGTTTACTTATTTGCTGCACATCTTATATATATGCCATGTCATGCACACTTTAGAATTGCTGGGATGCTTTTACCTTCTTTTAGTTTCCTTGCACAAAGGCTTGTAGACTTTGCTGACATGTGCCCCTTCTCTTTGGGTGTCGCATGTTAGTTGTTGAGCCAGAGTCGGTAGCCATGGACGACGAGTTCGTGGAGTTCGTGCCTGATTCCACAGCTGACGTGGGGTACGAGGACACCGGCGACCAGTCTTAGTTCCCTCTGCCGTTTCTTTGTTAGTTGTTGTGGTTTGTGGTGAGTAGCACCATTTTGTTAGTTGCTTTCATTATTGGCCATGCTGGGCCCGTTTTAGACTCTTTCTTTTAGCCTGGTGGCTTTTCTGGTTGTTGGACAATTTTATTGGACATTGAGATTGATTATTATTATTCGTCTCTTTCTATCATTGTTATCTTTGTTCCGTGTCACATTACAGGGATCTGCGTGGTATTTCTAGACGCTTTACAGGTTGATAGCCTCACGGCTCCCAGCCTGAGCGGGCCTCGTCACGCCTTGCCTCCATTTTAGGGAAGCGGGTCATGACAATTATGGGCGCGGAAATCAAAGCTTGCTTCAGGGTGCGGAAGGCTTCCATACACTCCTCGTCGAAGACGAAAGGCGCGTCCTTCGCGAGGAGTTGGGTCAGCGGCCTGGAAATCTTCGAGAAGTCTTTTATGAAGCGGCGATAGAATCCAGCATGTCCTAAAAAAACCACGGACTCCTCGAAGATTGAGCGGTGGCGGAAGATTTTCAATCACCTCAACTTTACCCTTATCAACCTCGATTCCCCTCGAAGAGATGACGTGTCCCAGCACGACTCCTTCTTGGACCATGAAGTGGCATTTCTCCCAGTTCAGGACTAATCCCTTTTCTTGACATCTCCCCAAGACTTTAGTTAGATTGCTGAGGCATGAGTCAAACTTAGTTCCATAGACGGAAAAATTGTCCATGAGAACCTCCATGATATCCTGAGAGTAGTCAGAGAAGATAGCGGACATGAGTCTTTGGAATGTAGCTGGGGCGTTACAAAGTCCGAACTGCATTCTTCTATAGGCATATGTCCCAAATGGGCAAGTGAAAGTCGTCTTATCCTGGTCATCGTTATGAATAGGATTTGAAGGAATCCGGAGTACCCGTCCATGAAACAGAAATAGTTGTGCTTCGCCAGTCTCTCGAGCATCTGATCAATGAAAGGGAGGGGGTAGTGATCCTTTCTCGTGGCCTTGTTCAGCTTTCTATAGTCAATGCACATCATGTACCCTATGACGGTCCTCGTAGGTCGTAGGTATTAGCTCATTCTTCTCGTTGCGAACCACCGTCATTCCTCCCTTCTTGGGTACGACGTGCACCGGGCTAACCCAACGGCTATCGGAGATAGGGTATATGATACCGGCATGTAAAAGCCTAACAATCTCATTTTTCACTACCTCAATCATTATGGGATTTAGCCTTCGCTGCGGCTCAATCGAGGAGGCTTGCTCATCCTCAAGCAGTGTCATGTGTGAGCATAGGCCTAAGCTAACCCCTTTCAAGTCTTCAATTGCATATCCGAAAACGCCCTTAAACCTTTTTAAAACACCAAGAAGTTTTCTCATCTGGTCTTCAGGCAGCGAGGAGTTCACTATGACCGGCAGGGTCGAGTCCGTTCCCAAATATTCATACTTTAGTCCCGGGGGTAACTCTTTCATTTCAACTTCATGAGGTCACGATGCATACTTCTCGAGCTGAGCATCCTCTAGTGAAAGGATTTCTTCGTGGATCTCTCGAAAGCCAGTGTTCGGAACTTCGCTCCCAATCGTGGTTCCATGAGGCAGACCCTCGCAAGGTATCGCGGGGGTAACCGAGGAAGTCACCGGGTCTTTCTCAAGCTCATAGTAATTCTCGGGGAAGAAAGCTTCGACGTGAAAACAGGTTTCAATAGTCGATGATTCCTCACCGTTGCTCCGAGCTTCCTCATTGCCCCAAGATCCGGGATGCTCGATAAAAGTCTGTAAGGTATAGATCGGCTCCCGTCCAACGGAACCGACAGACTCTGCCTGGTGGTTCTCCTGACCGGGCTCCGTGGACAATTCTTCTCCCCCGAATCCGGAACTGGGCATGTCAATACACGCCACATCATCAGGAGGAAGGAGAGTTGTCGTGACTGGATTCTGCTGCATATCAAGATACCATCTCTGATTTTCCACAGCGGTAGACAGAAGTGTTAGAATATTCGAAGCACTTAGGGATTCTGCCAAGGTTTATGCCAAGCTGCGGATGTGGTGCGAATGATCCCAGATATCGCCCAAAACGGCATACAACATCCTCGTCATGGGGCAGAAAACCTATAAGTAAGGAGAGAGAGAGAGAACTGCACAGATAGCAAACACGTCAAAAGCACGGGTTGCATAAACGAGAGGCAAATATAGAGATGGCAGTACGGCGACTCAGTCAATCAGATCTATACAACTACTATTTACAATATGTACAAGTGAAATCAAAAAGTGTAGAGTGCGAAAATTATCACGAGATAGGGATGAGAGCTAGACACAAGGGTTCATGAAATCCTAAAATAACAAGCACGTTGCCTCCCCGGCAACGGCGCCATAAACCTTGACGTCCCCCACTTATGCGTGTTCGATGTGTGCAATAATATGATTGGGGGCGTGAGATTTAAATATTTGTAACCACAAGCACACGGTGTTGTAGTGTGGCTTGGGGGTCGAACTCAGGGAGGCGTGGATGTGCTTGTGTCAAGAAGGATCAAATTCACCCCATGGGCGAGCTAGCCCGGATCGGATAATGGGTTATTATAGTAAATGGAATGCAAGGGATAAACAATATAAAGGAAAAACCTGGGACTCTGGTTTCCACCTATCGTGCGATTCTTGTCGATACGGCCTACGGGTAGGATAGCGATCGGAATTAGGGTCTAATGGTGAGACGTTGCCTCTAAGAGTGGTACCAACGTCCCATGGGCCCGATATTCCGGTCGGTGCCCAGGATGATACGCCGGACTTCCCGGGTTCGGTCAGTGGGCACTCCCCTGTCCATTAACACTGACTGACTCTGGGAGCACTAAGCTCGCAACGATAACTCTCAACGTATCATTCTGCCACTCCCGCGTGCTAGGATTCGACGTCTACGCTAAGGGCGTGAGCTATGGCTAGGGAGTCAACCGCCAAGTTTATTCACCCTTGGCCCGACAGTCAAAGGCGGTCTTTTTCCTACCGATGACAATAAAACATCCCGCGTAACCGTTAGATTCCTATTCCCTATCGATTTCCTAGTCCTATGGACGCATCGGGAAGAACCCACGAAGGGGTTTCCACCAAAATCCCAGATTTGGGAACTACTCACACATATTTAGTAAAAAGCGATCTAAATAGAAATCGACCGTAAAAATCATGATCAGGCGATTGAAAAGCAGTAAGAGCAATGCTAATAACACTATATTAAAGTTTGACAAAGATCGAGAAACTTACAAATATCTGAAAAATTACAGCCGCAAGAGAGAGAAAAAACAGCAAAAAATAACAACTCCCGTTTCTGGAAAACCTAGGGGTCCTATATATAGAATACGATATCACCCGATCGGGTGAAAAGTCACCCGATTGGGTGACCTGCTTCGTTTTTTCGGCAGCTCAGAATAGGACTCCACACGGTCACCACGGCACAGTCGGTTAAGGGTTGAGGCTGATCGGTTGGATCTTCGTGCCATCGGGTGAACCGGTCGGTTGATCTCTCCGTGTCTTGGCTTCAGAGAATCGGCTACAGGTGAACCGATTGGGTGAAAGTCACCCGATCGGTTGGCATTCAATGTCAGAATTCCAGAGAGTTGGGGCGTTTGAACCGGTCACTGAACCGACCGGGTGAAATCTTGGCCGCTCCAACTTGTGTCCGGGTGGTGCACGCGTGCATCACCCGATCGGTTGGAAGTGACCAACCGGTCGGGTGAGGGGCTGAAAGATGCGATCTTCGTCGTTTGACCCCCCTGGATCACGCGTGACTCCTCCCGTTGCTCTGGGGACTCTTGATATCGTCGTTTTATGTCCCCTATGCCAGTAAACTCCTGCAAAATACGAAAAACACGGAAAAGTGAAAGAAAACAAGAAAACACAAGAAAACGAATACAAGACGGCAGAAAATAACGGAAAAACACAGAAGAAAACATGCGCAAATATATGAAATATAAACGCACATCAACAACACACTCACTATAGTCTAGGACACATCTTCGGAAGCTTGATCAACTGATGGAGTAGATGTAAGCTTCACTTGATCTTCTTGTTCTATTTGAGCTTTGAGCTTCATCATTGATCTTAGCAACGTTCATCCTTGTCTTTGAGCGTAGATTGCGCTTCTTTGAGTATGAATAAAGCTTTTCATTTGTCGCATATCCTGCACACTTAATTGTAGTGTAGTTAGTACACTAAGCTTCATTTGGCGTGCTCATCATCAAAATCACTTGGGGTGGAATTCAATTTCCATCACTCTCCCCCTTTTTGATGATGACACCCAAATGAAAAAATGAAGTAGGTTGAAATATGAAAATACATGAAAGTACACTTACTCCCCCTGCTTTGATGCGGTTCCCCCTGCATCGAAGCCGTTAGCAGAACAATACAATACATATGATATATTCATTTTTGCATTTCATATTTTTCTCCTCTGTGTCATCAAAAAAATAAATGACAATGTATTATAACATATGAATCATAATATAATTTTTAGGAGGGGAATTCAATTACCATTTCTGCAAAAGAAATGTTAGCATAAGATCAACCAATATTTTGCATAATAGATAAGTTCATAGATAAATAGGTAGCAAGCATCACACGATAATAGAGTTATTACAGACCATAAGTTCGAAATCATAGTTTTAGGAACCATTATTTGAAAGCTATTTCTTGAAATATCAAGGATGACCACCGTTCTTCTTCAATTCCTTGATCTCATCAAGGATCATGACAAGCGTTTTCTCCGTCATTTTGTTGCTTTTGACCACGAACTCTTTGAGGTCGTCCACCTTTTTGTTGAGGTTATCGAAGCCTTTCTCTTGTGATATCTTCAAATTCCCAATTTTCTTCAAGAGCATTTCTTGAAGTTCAAAGATATATGCCGGTGCTTCTTCTTCTTCTTCCTTGCTTCCTTTTTCTTCTTCTCCTTCTTCTTCCTCCTCAGAATCTGAAACAACAATTTTCTTACCTCTCCTGGAGGATGATGATCCTCCTTCAGCTGCAAGTTTCTCTTCGGGGATGTTCTCATCAAGGTCATGATGTAGGTTCATTCTTCCAAGCGCATAGACATCAAAAATTCGTGCCGGTTCTAGAATTGTGGTTTCATTGTCTAAAGGAACATTATGGCTAATAAACAAGATAGTGAGATAGTGTCCATGAGCTAGAGTGGATGAGGGTCTATCTGAAGAAGCTTAAGCAAGAATAGAGTCCATAATAACTTTGGCCCAATTGACGCGGATGTTCCCTAACATAGCATAGATACATTTGGCCTGCTTCTCAGACAATATAGAGTGACTACCTGATTTTTAGGTAATATTGTAAGATAGTATATTTGCAAGAATTCTACCCGGATAGCGAAGATCGCCACAAGGGAGTTTATTTTGAAAGTACTTTTCTGGCAAATACATTCTCTCCAAGATATTACTATCAGTCATCTCTATATTATCAAGTAACATTCCAGTGTATGTAATGCCTAGGGCTTCTCCAAGGGATTTGATGGTTATGGCAAGTTTTGTGTCAAGAACTTTGGTGACAAATCGGCTTTTGGCAAGATCGTAATCCATATTAGCATAAAATAGGTGCACAAGCCTGTGATAGCAGAGATAAGTGTTTTCAGAGGAAAATAGGTTGGCCAAGTTCAGAAATTCTAGTATGCTATCAATCCCATAGTTTACTACATCATCATGTTTGACAACCTTTCATGGAGGATGGGTTTCTTAGAGATTTTGACAAAGTGTTCATAACTGGTGCTCCTAAACAGATATAGTACGATAGTTTCTTTCTCAGATAAAGATTTAGTTGAAATATTTGTCTTCTTGAGAGACATCTAGATAGAGTAAAAACAAGAGTTTACAATACTAGATATGCAAAAAGTTATGAAGTAAAGATGGTGAGAAAAGATTTTACCTTGAGTAAGTTTGAGAGAGGGATGAAATCAAAAGTTGATAGAGCTCCAAATCACCCAAGCACCAAGAGAAATTTTTCAAGAGAAAGAGGGGAGTGGGGTAATCGGCTACCCTATGGTTTCTCTTTGGGGTTTTTTAACAAGAGGGTGAAGGATCGTGAAGTATGAGGGCCATTGGATCAAGAATAGAATGGTTGGAATAGAGTTTTAGCTTATTGGGTATAAGTTGCCTTTAGGGTATGAACCCATTAACTCCATAGAACCCAATAGGAGTTAGTCAAAAAACAAACCCAGAATTCCGCACAGCCACTGGTAGTCGACTCCCTCATGTAGGTAGTCGACTCCCTACTGGGTTGAGTCGTGTTCTCATCCCGAGGTGTTTTGATCCAAGTCTGAGTGCGTTTTCTGAACAAGCGATGTTTTAAAAATATAACGCAAACATTTGTAATCATATAATGAAAATATTAACTTATTTTAAACAAATTTAAGCAAATATATTTTTGCAAGAAAAGTGATTAAGTCGTAAAAGAGGGCTTTTGATGCTGATCCAGTTATCAATCGTTTGGATCTTGTTTTCTCCTCATTTTTTCTTTAGAGTACCTGAAAAATAAACGTTTATGGTACTCTTTGGCTTTTGAGTCCGGAGGGTTAGTCTTTAGGAAGCCAAACCCAGTGTGGTTTAGTTCCTTCATAAAAAGTATATTTGTAGTTTTTGCATAAGTGAACTTGTTGAACAAAGTTTGTAGCGTACCATTTCTTTTGTTGATCAAACAGGTTCTTCGGTATCCAGATGCTCAAAAAAATTTGTTAGAATGATGCATCCTAGTATGCTTAACCTGTTTCTTGGTATGCTTTGAATCATAACCGAGTCCGGTTTTGCTAGATGAGGCTTTTTGATCATTTATTAAACTATCTAGCTTTCCTTTTCCTTTGTTGAAATTCTCAATAATTTTCATCATAGCGTCGTATTTATCTTTGACAGATACGAGAAGTTTATTCAGATTCTCAACCTTTTCATTTACTGATAAAATATCTTTTTGCAAAGAATCATTCTTTTCTTTAAGGAGACTATTTTCTTTAATGATTTCTTCTTTTTCCTTAGTATCCTTTTTAATATTTCTAAGTGTTCTTCTATGTTCTTTTATGAGCTTTTCATGCATTTTGCATAGCTCCTTATATGTCCCCTATAATCTATGTCTTCATCATCACTTGATGACGAATCATTGTCACTAGATGAATCATGATGCGAGCTTACCTTATAGGATGTGGATGCCATGAAGCATATGTGTGCTGTTTCTCTTCTTTTATCATTATCTTCTGCTGAGGATTCATCGGACGAGGAATCGTTGCTCTGGTCGACGGCTGCGTAAGCTTCCTTCTCTGGTCATCGGAATTTGTTTCTTCCATTGTTTCTTTTTTATTTATTGTCTCTGTTCTTCCCACTATCTCTGGAATCAAGATTATTTCTTTCCAATGGACAGTCTCTCTTGACGTGCACTGGTTTATTGCAACCAAAATAAATAATACCGTTAGTAGGTCTAAAAGAGCATTTTCTATACTTACTTGTGATGAACTCTTTAAAGTTCTTTGAGATGAAGGTGATATAGTCTTCTTTGTCTGTGTTGTCGGAATCTTCTTCTTGAGCTTTAAACTCGAGATTCTTCTTCTTTGTTTTTTCTTCGATCTTCTTATCTTCTGCAAGTTCGATCTCATATGCCATGAGATTTCCCATTAGTTCTTCGATGGTGAGGTCCTTTACGTTATGAGCTTCTCGAATGGCAGTTGCCTTTTCCTTCCACTCGGGTCAGAGGGATCTTAGTATCTTCATTACATGTTCGTATTCGGAAAGTTTCTTTCCTAATCCTGCAAGCTCATTCGTAATATTAGTAAAACGAGTATTCACATCTGTGATACTCTCTCCTTCTTCCATTTTAAAAGATTCGAATTTAGAGTGTAAAACATTTATGCGGGATTCCTTTACCTTTTCGGTACCTTCCTGACTTACCTGAAGAGTGTGCCATATTTGGTGTGCTGTCTCACATTGGGAGACTCGATTGAACTCATTTCCTGTTACGGCGCAAAATAGTGCATTCATTGCCTTTGCATTGAGATTTGCTCTCTTCTTGTCGTCGGCTGACCATTTCGCAAATTCAATGTCGGTAGGTGCGATGTACGAGACTTTGGTAACGGTCCAGGCTTCAATATCCAAAGACTCCAGGTGAGTCTTCATTCGGATCTTCCAGCTAGCGTAGTTAGTTCTGTTGAACAGTGGTGGTCGCATGGTATTCAGTCCTTCAGAATGGAAAGAAGTTGACGCCATCACTTTTGTAGCCTCGCTCTGATACCAAGTGTTGGATCCTGTGGATGGCAAACAACACTAGAAGGGGGGTTGAATAGTGTTGAATAGAGATAAAAATTTTTCGTTCTTTTCAAATTAACACAAAACAAATCCTTCTAATGTTGCCTAAAAAACCAAGTAGAGTGATCTACGCTTGGTTCTTAATCAACAAAGTAATCTAATAATCACAGATTAATTTCTCAGCAGGTAAAAGACAGTTAATCTTTGCAATATAAAAGATAAACAATTATGATTAAAATAGATCTTTACACACAGATAAATCTTTACACAAATCTTTACATAGCGGAATATATGATCTTTGTAATATGTAAAAGAACAAAGAATTACAAGGATATAATAATAACAAAGTAAATAAGAATTGCTTGCAGAGATAAATAATCAAACACAGAAAAGCAATCGCAGACATAAGGATTTTTATCCTGGTTCTCCACAACATTTGGGTACGTCCAGTCCCTGACCAATCCGGTACAAGATTTTCACTATCTTCCTTTCAAATACAAATACCTAACTCCACTCGTTAGGATTTCCAACGACCTAGTCTTGACCAGGATTTCCAACCGTAACACCTAGACTTGTCTAGGGTTCCAACAACAACACAATAAAATCGATATCCAATTCACCACAATAAATTGGTGGAGATTGGTTTTACACCCAGATTCTATAGCTAAATAGTAATAGACAAAATTACGTGTAGTGGCTTGATAGAATAAGATTCTAGTCACACAAAGATACGAATGAAGTCTTTGTTATCTAGATCTAATGTTTTTCAAAAAATCCTTTAAATAAAAATCAAGAGCAAATAATACGGATTTGAAAAACAGTTAGCCAAATAAAAAGAGATTATGATCTTCAGAAAATAATAACAAAATTACAAGATCAAGAGTAAAACAGAATTGGCTAAAGAGAGAATGAGAGCCTAGAACTTTAGAGCGTTTGCACGAGAGAATTTGAATTCAATAGTTGTTGTGTTTTTCTCAATGAAAATGATCCTCTATTTATAGGAGAAATCTGAGAATTCAACATTCAAATTCCTTTGACTTTTGTCCCGAAAATCATGGGAGAAAATCACTCAAAGATATTTCAAAAATCAAGTCAAAACGTCAAACTTCGACAGCTGTTAGTCGACTCCCTAGGAGTGGTAGTCGACTCCTAGTGTGTTTCAGGAGAAATTGATTCTCAGCTGGTAGTCAACTCCCTACCTTTGGTAGTCAACTCCCAGCGGAGTTTTTCCTGCGACACAACTAGTCAAACAAGTAGCTAACTCCAGTGTGTAGTGGAGTTTCACTACGGAAATATAAAACAACTAGAAAAAGCTCTCAATTTCTTTTTTTAAAAAATGTTTTTAAAAGATATTTAAAATGTTTTTGAAACCATTTGTGTGTGTGTGTGTGATTGTCTATATGATTTGGCTTTAACAATACCCTAAGAGAGACACAATACACTCACTATAGACTAGGACACGTCTTCGGAAGCTTGATCAACTGATGGAGTAGATGTGAGCTTCACTTGAGCTTCTTGTTCTATTTGAGCTTTGAGCTTCATCATTGATCTTAGCAACGTTCGTCCTTGTCTTTGAGCGTAGATTGCGCTTCTTTGAGTTTGAATAAAGCTTTTCATTTGTCGCATATCCTGCACACTTAATTGTAGTGTAGTTAGTACACTAAGCTTCATTTGGTGTGCTCATCATCAAAATCACTTGGGGTGGATTTCAATTTCCATCATAAACGTCATATTGGCTCTAAAAGTAAAGGATGGATACTCGACAGTGGTTGCTCCAAACACATGACGGGAGATCCCTCACTACTCTCCGAAGTGATTAACATCAAGGATGTTGCAATGGTCACTTTTGGAGGCAATCAAAAGGGAACCATCATTGGAGTAGGTAAAGTCGGTAATCCTTCCAAACCACTCATTACTAATGTATATTTATTTAGTGCTTTATGTCATAACCGTATCTCCATTAGTCAACTTTGTGACAAAGGTTACAAGGTTACTTTGGAGAGGGTATGTGTGAAATTATTGATTTTGATTCACATGTTTTGTTTACCGGTATTAGGCGTAAGAATATTTATTATTTGAGCTTGCCTAAATCCGTAGAACATTGCTTAGTTCCTAATACAAATGAACAACTATTATTGCATCTCCGTTTTGGTCATGTTCATTTCAATCACTTATATAAGTTAGCTAAGCATGATCTGGTCAAAGGATTTCCAAAAATTGCTTTTAGTAAGAAAACCTTTTGTGATTCTTGTCAAAGAGGTAAACTTAGTAAATCATCTTTCAAGCTTAAAGAAGACATAACTTCTAAGAGCCCCCTAGAATTACTTCATCTAGATTTGTTTGGGCCAACTAGAACCGCTTCTTTAGGTAATGCTCATTATGGATTAGTTGTCGTTGACGACTTCTCAAGATTTACTTGGTGAAGGGTTTTCTGGGACCCTTAGGGCACAAAAATTCTATTCCCGTCCTAAGTCGGACGGAATATAGACATAAAAAGAATATACAGCGGAAGAATAAGTTAATCTAATTAATTTAGCCCTTAGGTCCAAGACCCTTAGCAAAGATCTATGCTGACTTGGGATGGATCTGACCATCCCAAGAAGGATCTAACCTACTGCGATTAAATTAAACTAATGCTAATAAAAACACATACCCGGAATCTCAACCCTGGAGCAGATGAGATGTTCTGCACCGTCTTCCGAGCCGCTCCCGTCCCACGCCGAGCCGCTCCTCGAACCGCTCCCCAAACCGCTCCTCGAACCGCTCCGCATCCCGAGGCGATCAATCCCGTGTCGCCGAGCCAACTACGCGCGGAAGAAAGTTTCATGCGAGTGAAACCTTC
The DNA here is from genome assembly GCA_030789695.1 of Scilla litardierei. Lineage (NCBI taxonomy): Eukaryota > Viridiplantae > Streptophyta > Magnoliopsida > Asparagales > Asparagaceae > Scilla > Scilla litardierei. The sequence continues at coordinate 361,646,459 of CM061142.1, read as the reverse complement.
GCCAAGATTTCGGATCAGAATCCAAACCCCTTCGCGGCTTTGCTAGAGCCCTTAGGAGTAAGGCAGAAAATATAGGGAGATAAAGAAATATTAATTTAAGCCTAGATCCGAGTGTGCTCCAACATTTACGAGAGCCGCTCAGATCTAGAGATTGGGATGAGTTTTGAGGAGGAGAGCAGACCCCTATTTATATAGGCGGCTGACTGCTCCCCTTTCCTCAAAATTTGATGTGGGACTAATAATTAGAGTTAATAAAATCAATTTAGTTTGCCTTTCAAAAAGTGCAAACTTCCGTGAATTTTAACTCCCTCACCGTTGAACCTCAGGATTGATACAACCTATCAATTCGAAGGGTGTTCAACGGTGAATGCATCAGAAAAAACCGTTCGTCAATCGGAGTTCGTTTGACCATCAATTGTATGTCCAAAGTTCAGCCTACGACTTGTTTTTCACAAAAAACAGCCGTCAAATCTGCCCAATAAACCTAGGGTTCTGCACCCATTAGTGGGACCCAACAAGTGGGTCCCACAGCCTAAAATCAGGATGACTGGGCGCCTGGCCCAGACCTGGGCACGGGCGCCCCGGCCTAGACGCGGGCGCCCAGGCACCGGGCGCCTGGCGCTTGGCGTCCAGGCGGGCGCCTGGGCCGCCTGGGCCCAGACCCAGGCGGACAGCGCCTGGGCCTGCGCCCAGGCGCCTCGGCGCCTGGGCGCCCCGGCCCTGGTAGGGCCTGGGCGCCCAGGCCCAGGCGGGCCTTGGCTTTACTGGGCTTGGCCAGCAGTCCAGGCCAGGCCCAGTCTGGCCTGGGTCTGCCTGATCTGGCCTGATCTTACTCTTAGATCTGTTTTGGGCATAACTTGGGCATTTGGCGTCCGATTTGGACGCCGTTCGAACCTGGGCGTAGACCGGGATGTTCCCGTCTTACCCATGAACTTTTCCTTGCATTTATTTAATTAAATATTGTTTTAAACTATTTAAAACACATTTAATCTATTTTACATCATATGCAAATAAGTCCCCTGTCTAGGCTTAAATACGTTTGCATCAAAATGCAATTTTCTATTCCTTTGCATCAAATGCAAATTATTCTCCCTAACTAATTTCTACCTATTACTAGACGAAGATCGCACTCTATGTGAGACCCTACAGCCTGACCCGTACAAAAGGTTGGGCTCGAAGCCCTATACGGCAGTGACCACGAGCAGTGGTTGCTATCCCTGCTTCAGGAATCATCATTATGTGGTTGACTCATTGACATGAGTCTTGTCAGGACCACCCTGACTGTTTCCGTGATGAATTCTGGAGTTATAGCCTTTTCGTCTTAACTATGTCGTGTAGATCAAGTCTAGGGTACGGTCAAACTGTCAACCCCAATAACTTGACTCCGGTTAGTTTCTATCGATCTTTAGTCAAATAATGTTCGACTTCTTCCAACAAACTCTGGCCAGAGATTTTACTAAAGACCTAACTAACCCTACGACACTAACTCCCATTGACCGGGAGAGACGAATCCTCTCTTCGTCATTACTCTCCTCATACGCTTCAAGTGTCACCCAATCAAAAGACCTTTCGACTGGCCTTGCCTCGAAGCTAGGTCAGTTGATCTAAGTGGCACTGTTCATGCATAGGTTCGTCAAAATGACCTCAAGTCAAAAGACCAACTAGCCTATCATCACTCAGAGTCATCATTGACAGATTGGTCAATATAACCATATGATAACTCTTGTGGATCATTCAGTGAACTCATTCTCTAATGAGCACCTGTGTCTTGTCTCCGACTTCGCCAAGTCGAACGATCATGAGATCATCGCCACCGCTAAACGGTGAAGACTAAGACACAATGGTCTATCCGATGTTTCGATATCCTTGTCTCGAAACATCTACGATCACGAACCCTTTTAGACTTATGCTACAGACGGTCAAACATTTCTCCATGATCGAGATACTCATCTTGATACCTGTTTGACCTTGCATAAAGTCTCAGGACTTTACCTAAGTTAATATCTAATGTTTACTACATTATAAAATAACTTAGATAAATTATTACCAAACAGCTTACTGTTATTTCGAACAAGATGTTTGTGCAATTCACACAGAGATAAATAGCCTCGAGGGCATCATATCTCTACATCTCCCACTTGCACTCAGGCCCATTTATCTTGGTATCTTATTCCGTTTTTACACATAAGTTTTCCCGACTTCATGTGGTATATTCTTCATGAGTGGATCTGCTAAAACCATCTACACTATAGACTTAAGGGGTTTCTATGTTCATGTTAGACCAACCATTTGAATCTCATTCAAATAATTCATTTGGTCTGTCGAAATCAATAATATTTTATTTCCTTGGATCATATCTTGCTCATCGTACCTTACGATAATCATTAAATTAGTTTCTGGTCATTTCAAATGGCTCATTTCTATTTTTGATAAAGTGTCAAACCTTTTGATTGCTTTATCAAAAATAAATGTTCCATCCCTTTGATGCCTCACATGTAATTTATATGCTCCCATTGATCTTGAAAACTTTCTGGCTAATTCATATAAGTTGGTCCGTCTAAATCATATTTAGAAAAACGAACTTATAAGTGAATGCTCAAATTTTCATGGTCAGCATGAGCGTTTACATCGAGCTTGGTCCGAGTAGATTCGTACACATCTGCTGGAGAGACGGTTTCAATATAATCCGTTTTATAGGAATTAGGATGAAAAACCGTTCTCGACCAACATGATTGCACTTCACTATTTTCCTTTCTGCACCAATCTTTCAACATAAAGATTTACTTGCAGAAAGAGAGGAAACATTTTCCTTGGACACGTAAACTAAATTCCAAAATTTATTTACGCACACAGACCTGTTCTGATTGCATCAAGTTATAAATCGGAGTTACTACTCCGAATTCCATCCTAGAAGTTGACTAAGTCATTATCAGTAATGATGTCTAACTCGACAATTCGTCTCACGAGATTCGAGTAATTTTACAACTTCCTAATGATTGATTTTATGAATATCTTATTGATATGTCCTCATAGAACATTATCAAAACCTAGGCATTACTATCTGGGACTTAACCCAAAGGGAGGACTTAACTCGGAGTCACTTGCTATGGATCGCACCAAGTCTAACTTAGTGTGGTTCATACTTTTAACACACTGATGTGTTAACAGACTTTACCTGAGAGAAAATCACATTTTCTTTTAATTACACAAGATTTTATATAGCTAAGTATTTGACCATTCGATCTAATCGAATCAGTTTAAATACTTTAGTCATTTCGTTCTTTATTTTATCAGACTTGTGTTTCATCAAGAACACGTGTCTTAATAAAATATACGAATAACTTATTTTGTTTAATCAAGACTCGGGTACATCAGTATGTACCAGACTGAGTTCGACAACTCATTCTCCCGATGTCTTACAGATGGGTTTCGGCCATTATATCTAAGAGGATAAGACTCACAAGTGTCCGCAGACTTCATAATACGAGAGGTCAGACCCCTCTTTATGTGACTTGTGAACTTAGTCTCTCGATACGGCCTAGTCTATTTTGCCATATAAGTTTGCTACTATCTTGTGTATTTATATATTAACATTTAATATACATATATATATTATCATTATACATATTACTCATTGCTTCAGTAGCAATGTGACGACATTCGTCAAAATGTGTTAACCTTTTGTTTAACAATAATTATGACATCGTGACATCAAAATATGTCACATTTTTATTTCATCCTACTTATGCCTTTACTAATGATAAATTAAACTATTTAACTCGATTGACTTTCCGGAGTGCCTTCTTCCTTTTCTAAATCATATTTAGATATAACCCAACATAAATAAATAGTTATGCAAGCATCTCATATATCCAAACGCCAGAGAGTTGCAATCTCGAGTGAAGCTCAAGAAGTTGCTTGTCTCAAGATCCGGTTGGGATATACGGTCTTGTACCACTCATGCACTCGTATTCGACTCAAACGGTTTGATTGAATTCTCGAACTTTGCGGATCAAAATTGTTTGTCCATACAACCTTGAGCGTACTCACAAGTTGTAGGGAGAAACATATTTCAAATATCCTATATGTTCAAGCTGCCTCATATAGAGATGAGTGTCATGTAGCGTGAATTTATTTGTTGGACCCAGGACTTAACGAAATCATATTTCTTAAGTCTGTTCTTTAGAAGGTTATTTTAATGTCAACGAGAATATAGTTTAATTCTATTAATTAGAATTTAACTTGATATTCAATTAATCAACCTAATTGACCAGTTAACTTATTCCATTTGATTCCTTCGATAAACATAGTCATGCCCTAGTTTAGCATATGTTCAATATTAAATATAGGTAGAATGGCTTTTATATATCTATATCCTCCCACTATTTTTACGATCGTTTCAAAGCTTAATAACGAACGATTTAATCGAATTAAAATTAATGGGTAAGAGGTCCAATCACCTTGAGCCTAACAACCTTGAGTGTAGCTCAATAAATTGCTTGACTATGCGATTGGAAGATGACTCTTCATCGATCATATCAAATATGACTCTCTTATTCGGGTTTTGCCCCTAGCCATTTGTGATCATGAGTGTGCTCATCCAAATCACAATGTCTAGTCTAGTCGGACCCTTGTTTTTGTGTCTAGCCTGACTTGCTCCGCCGCTCAGTGTATTCACTACATGTCGGTTTGGGTCAGGTCTTAGACTACATCTAGCCAGACTACATCATTGACATAACTTACGCCAGCGCATGGTAATACGACGATTTGGGTTTAGTCAAGATTTCATCTTATGTATTAAAGGAGTTGGTTTCCATAAGGTTGCCATGTTACAGCTTGAGTGTAGCTCAACAACTATAACACGGGTCCTATAGTTGCTAACCCCTAAAACAAGGAGGGCTACGGCTAATCTTGAAAAAAGATCATTAACGTATTTGACAGTCCAGGGTGTCATACAATCATGATTCACGACATTGCGGTGCAGCGGAACACAGCCAGGGAATTGACTAAGCCAGGATCACTACCCCTTAGACTAGCTAGGGTTGATCCAACAAACTTAGCCAAGCACATTGACTGGATCATGATCCATTGAATGAAGCTTGTCATTCTTTTTTGTGCCATAGACTAAATAGCTTTTATTAACAACTACTTAATCCTATCAACTAGTTGAATCCTTAAATTCAAAATTTTAGGATTTGTTTAATAACTTTTATTAAGTCCTTATCAACTATAAGGTTCACGTGCTATCCTAATCGTTATTAGGATTTTAATAAATTTATTAACCAACGCCAAAAGCGAAGTCCTTTAATGAGAATTAATAATAACAATTAGAATTAAAAATTCATTAAAAGGACTACCCTAATCAGGAATTAGGCCTTGGAGTGTTGTTAATGTTTTATTAAAACATAGCATGTCATTAAAATTCAATTAATAAATTTTAATCATTTCTTAATGGCTACCCTAAAAGGTTGTCTTGTGTTATCAAATAAAGAACAAGATGACATAGCCATTAAAATAAAGTTACACTAATTTATCGCATAAAATAAAGTGTACAACTATTTAACAATTAAATAGACTAAAGTTTATCGCATAAACAATTTTAAACTTTTAAAACAGTTTTAAAAATATCTCATAAATTTAAAACATCATTTTTAAAAAAGTTTCAAGCTAAAAATTTTATCACATAAAATATTTAAACATCTAAAAATAATTTTAAACTTATCGCATAAATTTAAAAAAGCCTTAAAATAAATTTTAAAATTATCACATAAATTTAAAACGCCATTTTAAAATTTTTCATGTTTAAAATTTTATCATATAAAATATTTAAACAAAAATCCTTTTAAAATCACCTTTAAAAAATATTGCATAAATTTTAAAACATTTTAAAAGGCATCTAAAATATTTTAAAAGTATCTCATAACTTTAAAACATTTTTAAAAGTATTTTGAAAAGCATTTCAAGGTTTAATAATAATCGCAGGCTAGATCATTACGCATACCAGGCTCTGATACCACTGACGGGTTTTCTGTGACCCCTAGGGCACAAAAATTCTATTCCCGTCCTAAGTCGGACGGAATATAGACATAAAAAGAATATGCAGCGGAAGAATAAGTTAATCTAATTAACTTAGCCCTTAGGTCCAAGACCCTTAGCCAAGATTTATGCCGACTTGGGATGGATCTGACCATCCCAAGAAGGATCTAATCTACTACGATTAAATTAAACTAATGCTAATAAAAACACATACCCGGAATCTCAACCCTGGAGCAGGCGAGATGTTCTGCACCATCTTCCGAGCCGCACCCGTCCCACACCGAACCGCTCCTCGAACCGCTCCCTGAACCGCTCCTCGAACCGCTCCGCATCCCGAGGCGATCAATCCCGTGTCGTCGAGCCAACCACGCGTGGAAGAAAGTTTCACGCGAGTGAAACCTTCGCCAAGATTTCACATCAGAATCTGAACCCCTTCGCGGCTTTGCAGAACTCTTAGGAGTAAGGCAGAAATATAGGGAGATAGAGAAATATTAATTTAAGCCTAGATCCGAGCGTGCTCCAACATTTACGAGAGCCGCTCAGATCTAGAGCTTGTGACGAGTTTTGAGTAGGAGAGCAGACCCCTATTTATATAGGCGACTGACTGCACCCCTTTCCTCAAAATCCGATGTGGGACTAATAATTAGAGTTAATAAAATCAATTTAGTTTGCCTTTCACAAAGTGCAAACTTCCGTGAATTTTAACTCCCTCACCGGTGAACCTCAGGATTGATACAACCTATCAATTCGAATGGTGTTCAACGGTGAACGCATAAGAAAAAATCGTTCGTCAATCGGAGTTCGTTTGACCACTCAATTGTATGTCCAAAATTCAGCCTACGACTTGTTTTTCGCAAAAAACATCCGTCAAATCTGCCCAATAAACCTAGGGTTCTGCACCCATTAGTGGGACCCAGCAAGTGGGCCCCACAGCCTAAAATCAGGATGACTGGGCGCCTGGCCCAGATCTGGGCACGGGCGCCTGGCGCCTGGCGCCTGGAGCCCAGGCGCGCGCCTGGGCCGCCTGGGCCCAGGCCCAGGCTGGCTTGGGCGCCCAGGCCCAGGCAGGCCTTAGCTTTACTGGGCTTGGCCAGCAGTCCAGGCCAGACCCAGTCTGGCCTGGGTCTGCCTGATCTGGCTTGATCTTACTCTTAGATCTGTTTTGGGCATAACTTGGGCATTTGGCGTCCGATTTGGACGCCGTTTGAACATGGGCATAGACCGGGACATTCCCGTCTTACCCGTGAACTTTTCCTTATATTTATTTTATTAAATATTGTTTTAAACTATTTAAAATACATTTAATCTATTTTGCATCATATGCAAATAAGTCCCCTGTCTAGGCTTAAATATCATTTGCATCAAAATACAATTTTCTCTTCCTTTGCATCAAATGCAAATTATTCTCCCTAACTAATTTCTACCTATTACTAGACGAAGATCGCACTCTGTGTGAGACCCTACAGCATGACCCTTACAACAGGTTGGGCTCGAAGCCCTATACGGCAGTGACCACGAGCAGTGGTTGCTGTCCCTGCTTCAAGAATCATCATTATGTGGTTGACTCATTGACATGAGTCTTGTCGGGACCACCCTGACGGTTTCCGTGATGAATTCCGGAGTTATAGTCTTTTCGTCTTAACTATGTCGTGTAGATCAAGTCTAGGGTACGGTCAAACTGTCAACCCCCAATAACTTGACTCCGGTTAGTTTCTATCGATCTTTAGTCAAATAATGTTGGACTTCTTCCAACAAACTCTGGCCAGAGATTTTACTAAAGACCGAACTAACCATACTACACTAACTCCCATTGACCGGGAGAGACGAATCCTCTCTTGGTCATTACTCTCCTAATACGCTTCAAGTGTACCCCAATCATAAGACCTTTTGACAGGCCTTGCCTCGAAGCTAGGTCAGTTGATCTAAATGGCACTGTTCACGCATAGGTTCGTCAAAATGACTTCAAGTCAAAAGACCAACTAGCCTATCATCACTCAGAGTCATCATTGACAGATTGGTCAATATAACCATATGATAACTCTTGTGGATCGTTCAGTGAACTCATTCTCTAATGAGCACCTGTGTCTCGTCTCCGACTTCGCCAAGTCGAACGATCATGAGATCATCGCCACCGCTAAACGGTGAAGACTAAGACACAATGGTCTATCCGATGTTTCGATATCCTTGTCTCGAAACATCTACGACCACGAACCCTTTTAGACTTATGCTACAGACGGTCAAACATTTCTCCATGATCGAGATACTCATCTCGATACCTGTTTGACCTTGCATAAAGTCTCAGGACTTTACCATATTAATATCTAATGTTTACTACATTATAAAATAACTTAGATAAATTATTACCAAACAACTTACTGTTATTTCGAACAAGATGTTTGTGCTATTCACACATAGATAAATAGCCTCGAGGGCATCATATCTCTACACTTGGGTCTTATTTTTAACTAATAAAATGAATCCTTTGAAGAGTTTACCATATTTGCAATTCAAAATTTCTTAAGATCCACCATTATCACTATTCGTAGTGATCATGGAGGAGAATTTGAGAATGAATCTTTTATAAAGTTTTGTGATGACACCGAGATTACTCACAATTTTTCTTTTCCTCGTGCCCCGCCATAAAATGGTGTTGTAGAGAGGAAGAATAGGACTCTTATTGAGTGTGCTCGTACCATGCTCCTTGATAGTCATCTTGGACTGTAATTTTGGGCAGAAGCGATGCACACGGCATGTTATGTGCTCAATAGGATCCTAGTGAGACCCCAAACGAACAAAACTTGTTTTGAGTTATTTTATGACAAAAAGCCTCAAGTTAAATATTTTCGAGTTTTTGGTTCAAAATGTTTTATCAAAAACACCTTTGGTAACTTAGATAAATTTTAACCAAGATCCGATGAAGGAATTTTTGTTGGATATTCCACGCGTAGCAAAGCCTACTGGATATGCAACAAAACCTCTTCAACGATCGAGGAATCACTACACGTATCATTTTATGAAGATTTTGATTTTTCTCATGTTATTGATGATAGTGTAGATGCTATATGTGATTTTCTTAATAATGTCAAGATTAATGATTCCATTATTGAGACTAACACTACTAATGAGATTGTTGAAGATGTTCCAAGTGATGCAGGGATTCCCAAAGCTTACGCAACCGTTCGCAACCACCCTCATGACCAAATTATTGGAGATATTGGTGTGGGTGTTCGAACGAGGTCTAGAATTGAAGAATTCTCTCATTGCGCATTCGTCTCTACCATTGAGCCAAAGAATATCCAAGAAGCATGTGAGGATAGCTCTTAAATAGTGGCAATGGAAGAAGAACTCATGCAATTCGAGAGAAATGAAGTTTGGGAGCTCGTTCCTCTTCCAAGTGGTCACCAAGTGATTAGGACCAAGTGGATCTTCAAGAACAAGACCAATGAGAATGAGGTCATCACAAGGAACAAAGCAAGGTTAGTAGCTCAAGGCTACCGGTAAAGAGGAAGGTATCGACTTTGAAGAATCCTTTGCCCCATGTAGCTAGATTAGAAGCTATTAGATTGCTTTTATCTTTTGCATCTCATAAGAATTTCAAATTATTTTAAATGGATGTTAAAAGTGTATTTTTAAATGGTATTGTCAATGGAGAAGTTTATGTTTCTCAACCATCCAGTTTCATTTATGAAAAAATTTCAAACCATGTTTTCAAACTTAAGAAAGTGTTGTTTGGGTTGAGACAAGCTCCTAGAGCTTGGTATGATCAACTCAAAACCTTTCTTTTGGATTTAGGTTTTCAAATGGGTGAAGTTGATTCTACACTTTTTATTAATGATTATGAAAGTGACATCCTCTTAATTCAAGTTTATGTAGACGATATTATTTTTGGTTCTACTAAGTTTAATCTTTGTCAAGAATTTTCTAAGTCTAAGAAGGATGAATTCGAGATGAGCCATATGGGTGAGCTCAACTACTTCCATGGACTGCAAATTCGACAAATGAAGGATGCAACTTTCATACATCAAACCAAGTACACATGGGAGCTTATCAAGCGATTCGGGATGGAATCGTCTTCATGCAAAAGGACTCCCATGAGTACGACAACCCATCTACACAAGGATGAGAATGGAAAAGATGTAGATGTTCGTCTATATCGAGGTATGATTGGTAGCTTACTCTATTTAACTGCTAGTAGTCCCGATATCATGTTTTTCATATGTCTGTGTGCTAGATATCAAGCTAGACCTAAGGAGTCAAACTTGATTGCGGTTAAACAAATTTTTCGGTATCTCAATCATTCACTAGATTATGGGTTACTTTACCCTAAGTCTAGCACATATGAGTTAATCTCATATAGTGATGCCGACTTTGTTGGATGCAAATCTGATAGGAAGAGTACTAGTGGCACTTGCCATTTTCTAGGAAAGTCCTTATTTTCTTGGTTCTCCAAAAAACAGAACTCTGTATCATTGTCCACGATTGAAGCGGAATATATTGACGCGGGTCTTGCAATTGCACAAGTTCTTTGGATGAGACACACTCTAAAGGACTATGGTGTCAATTGTGATACTTGCCCTATCATGGTTGATAACCAAAGTGATATATATCTTTCCAAGAATCTGGTACATCACTCTCATACCAAACACATAGATGTAAGACACCATTTTATAAATGATCATGTAGCTAAGAAGGACATCATCTTAGAGTACATTGAAACCCAAAAACAAATCGCCGACATCTTCACTAAACATCTTAAGAAGATTGAGAATTAGGGATTATGGGTGAATCTGAGATTTAGGAGTTCAACTTTCTTGTAATATCATCTTTTGAACTCATATCATCATGATGCTTCTCTTCATTTGATAGATTATATGTTACTCATATATTTGTTTTAAGAAATGTTATTGATATTTCGTTGATTTCATGAGTCTTTGGATTGTTTTAAGTGATTTGTGTGATAAATGATTTATTTCTTGATATTGATTTCGTGATGAGTTTTGTGTAAGAGCATAGGTTCTAGGGTGAGTTGTGTTTATCCTCTAGATTTTAACCTCACTGTGCATTTTTGGACCAGGACAGACGACTGTCATTCCTTCGACAGTCAACTGCCCTACTCTATTTTCTCTTACAGCAGACTGTATCTTTTGCCCAGGCGATTGATGACGACTTTACAGTCGACTGTTGGATCAACGGTGCCTACATTTTGGTCATCAGACGCATGTCCATTTCGTCAGTATTCTTTGTCTCTATAATCGATTTTATTGACTCTCAGTCAGTCGACTGATGAGTAAAGTACAGTCGACTGTCTCACTGACAGGCGACTATAAGTTATCCCACAGTCAACTGTCTATCAACCTTAGCTCATTTCTTATCCTATCAACCAGTCGACTGACTATTGTTCATCAGTCGACTGTCTCCTGTTGTGGCAGTTCGTTAATTTGATCTGAGCCGTCGATTTTTCGATCCAACGGCCAGAGTCGTTTGACCCTTCGTTATATCTACAAGAACCGTCGATTTGCTCCTTCGTTGTCTCTCTCATCCGACTGAAAACTCCCTCGTCTCGCCATTCGAACTTCACGGTCTATCTATCCTCCGTCATTTTGACCCGGGACGAAGCCTCTCTCCTTTGATTGTTTGCTCGATTGACTCTCGTCAGTCGATCGACAAGTCTAATTATCATCCTCTTTCGATTATCGACGCATGCTTAACCTAGATTCTGTCATTCGTATTTCATGGATCCTACTGGTTCTCCGTCGTCAGGAGAAACCTTGAACATCTTTCTTGCTAAACCATCCTCTCAGCCAGCTGATCAACCTCCACATACTCCTCCGTTTGTACTGACGCACCCGTAACCTACACCTAGGTTCCACCTGGCGGTGTCACGATCGCCAGGCGTAATATGGCCCCTAGGCTAGGATTTTGGGCTCAATCCGTAAGCAGACGGTGTCGTGTTATAGTATAAAAGATAGTCGGATCCCACAGGGACGGTGATAGTGTCTATAATATTCTCAGTCTATTTCTAACCGTGGAAGTGAGGTAGCTGTCGAGGGAACAAATTTGGGTTGGTTGTTGTTGTTGTTGTTGTAATATCAATAAAAAGGGACTAGGGCTTTAGGGATCGCCACTAGGATCATTGGGGGTTGATGTTGGATAGGGTCCTCACATTGCATTAGGGCTAGGGAATTAATCCCCCAATTCGTACCACTCTCGTAGGTTAGAATTGCGGGGTATTTTGGTGGCTCTCGTTGACGCAATGGCGGTAGCCGTCAACGTAGCGGTATAGTTCGTCGATGGATCCCCTCAAGGCGCGAGCCGGGCATGGTCACGTGCCTTGGTTGGATCCATCGATTTCCCTATTCGAATCCCTAGATACCCCTTAAACACATCAATTCCACAGATCGTGGGCATGATCTCAGTGCGGGTTATCTACGGATTCGGTAGGATCTACCGAAATACAACCCTAAATCCCCAATTCAACGTATGGATTCAGATCTACATTTTTCCCATAAAATCCTAGGGCTAACCCATCAACCCTAGATTAGATCTACTCAGACATTGCAATAGAAACGCACAAAAAGCATCAATTTCGCAGAAGAAAACATTTTAGCAATAGAGAGATTAGGGCTAAAAGAACTTACAGTGATGGCAGATGAACAATAGATCCAAACAAAAGCAAAAGCAATAAACTTTAGTATTTGATCCCAAAAATCGCTACAAGAATTAACCCAAAAGTTCGTACAAAATTGCTCTCAGTTCGGCTCCAAAAAAAATTCCAAATCAAAACTCATTCCAAGTCTCTCAGCCGTCTCCCAATCGCGAGCTTCAGTCGCTGCCAAAATCGTGCGATCGCGCTCGTTTAAATCTTTCCAGAAATGCCATTGGTGTCGCCGACCGAGTAGGCTACTCGGTCCGAGCAGCTTCTGCTCGGTCAGAAGCTCGGCCTGTGTAGCTTGCTGCTCGGCTGCTTGGAGAATTTGAAATCATCTTATCCGGATCGAGTAGGACCTGCTCGGTTAGCTGCTTGGGTGCTGCTCGGGCTGTGAAATCTGGGGCTACCTGATCGAGCAGATCATCTGCTCGGTCCGAGTCAGCCAGTATCTGTCACTGCTGCAAATGGTGCTGCTCGTCCAAGCAACTGAATTGCTCAGACCGAGCAATTTCTGGGAAATGCTGCAGAATGCTCCAGGGCTCCTCTCTCTCTGCTCTCTCTCTTTCTTCTCTCCTCTAATGGCTCCGGGAACGTGACGAACTCCTCCAAAGCCCCACCAACGAGCTCATGGGTACGTCGGATGTGTCCATACCCAAGTGGGGGTCCGAATCGCTCCAAAATCCCTGAAAATTCACGAAACACTACGAAACTCGAAAATATCGTCAGAAATGCAGAATCGTAGTAAAAAGTGGGATTTGGACGCAAAAATGATATGCAATGCGATGAGATAATGATATGAAAATGATATAAAATATGGACACATCAAAATCCCCCAAGCTTACCTCTTACTCGTCCTCGAGGAAGACGAATAATCGGTACGCCGGGAGGAAAACAAAATGAAAATATGAAAATGAAAATAGAGAGGAATGAAAAAAAACAAAAAGATAGAAGTAAGAGAAGAGTGCTAAGGATGATCAGTCAGATCTCGGGCCTAAAAAGTCTATCACGATGCTCTTAGTGCTAAACATACATGCTATTGGCAATTTCTAGTTTTATATATCATATGACATGCAGTATAAGCAAAGAACAGGGATCTACTGAAATAACACCGTCAAATCATATCAATCTCATGCAATCCCTCGAGTCTATTATAAAGGAGTTGGCAACGCCCTTTTCAATCACAGATACACAAGGAGCACAAAAGTTTCACATAACATGCAATAAAGAATAGGAGAGATCATGCCATTCAGATATTCAATTCGATACATGAAAAATCTCCAAAACTAAAGTAATTCGTAAAGTTTGGGTTTTATTAAATCTCCCCGATGTGCACTGTCTCCAGTCTAATGTCAAGCTAACTCGTATGATCAGTTGGTTTACCCCCCCAAGCTTAGCTTGAGGCGTTGCATCAAGGAAAATGATATGGAAATTTTATTTTTCTTCCCAGAATAAATGATAGCTTCTAATGAAATGATATAAGACCGTATTTATTCATTTTCTTCCCTTTTTTTTCTTTTTTTCTTCTTCAGATATGAATATATACACATTTTTTTCTTTTTTATTGTCACGCCCCGATTCCCTAAAATGGAGGCGAGACGTGAGAAGGTCCGCACATACGTGGAGCTGTGAAGCTACACGCCTGATAAGCGTCAAATCCGAATATATGCAGGTCCATGTAAATGCAAACAGAACAAAGATAATAATAATAATAATATGGTAGAGGAGACTGATATAAGTTAACCAATCTCAGAATTTGTCCACAACAATATTCAACATCACAGAAAAGCCACTAGGCTAAAAGGAAGAGTCTAGGCCAAACATAGCCAACCAAAAACCAACACAAACAAAGTATTGGTGCTACGCATCGAAAACTAAAACAGTCTAAACGACAACACAAACAGTCTGTACGACTGATCTCCCACGTCCTCAAACTCCTCGATGAACGCGGGCTCTGACTCAGCGTCAGCGAACACCACGTCCTCAGCAGCAACCTCAGGCTCAGGATCTAACATGTGTCACCCAAAAGAGTAGAGGGCACATGTCAGCAAGTCTAAAAGACTTGGGCAAGGAAACTGAAGAGAAGGTAAACTAACAACCTAGCAGTTATAGTATGATGCATAGCATGGCAAGCATAGGATGTAAGTAACAAGCAAGGTAAAGTGCAAGTAACAAGTAGCAAGTATGGCATGTATGACAAGTTTTACAAGTATAAACACGGACAAGTACAAGTCAAGTAAATCACGTCAAGTAATCACGTCGTGCACATAGATTACGTCTTCTGGCTAGAGTGGTGGATCGGGCCAACTCGTACACTCAGGTGATCGCTTATCCCTACCCATCCATGTGTATCGAGCAAGGGCATTACCCCTGAACGCGTAATGCTCGCTTCTGGATCATGAGCCAGGAAGTGTAGTTGGCATATGGTTGTGCCTGCTAAAAGCAGGTGCCTAGCCAGATCAAGTAGTACAAGTAATGTAGCGTGTGCTACGAATGCAACATTCAACATGGATAACATGGCAGATAAGATGCATGGATGACAAGAAGTGCAAATAATTTATAGTAGTCGGATCTAGCTTCGTTGTCAAGCTCGATCCTGAAATATGCGCCTAGGCGAGTATCATTTCGTCGCCTAGTCTCTTTTACGCCTACAACCAGCAAATGGCCTAAGGCATGGCCTAAAACCCTAAATGGCAAGTTTCACTTGCATGGCACCAAGGATGACGTTCAACGAGGCACGTCACAAAACGTTAACTACAGAGATGGGATCGCTGCCATGGCAAAACAAAATCAGAACAATATCTCTAATATCCATTTTTATTAGGGTTTAACAAAAATCACCATGTGGGTTATGAGAATATTAAAGGGTCGATTCACTAACAGTATCGTAGCGGAAGAACGATGTCGAGCAAGCACGGTAACGGAAGAACGACCCGAAGAACTACGGCTCAGATCTGGAAATGGGGAGAAAATCTGGAGAACTTGGGATTTGGGGGTGTTTTGGGGTTGGCCGGCGCTAATGACTAGAGGGAAGCTCCCAAGGAAGAAGGAATGGCTTGGGGAATGTTGGAGGATGATTTGGGGAAGAAATGGGCTCAGAAGAATGAAGAAAGAGTAAAAGAATCGAAGGTTTTAAATAGGAAATGAAACGGCGGCGGAAAGAAACCTAGGGTTTTGGGGTCGATTAGTCGGTCAAAGAAGAGTTGTTGACCGACTAGTTTGAGAACTAGTCGGTCGGTCGACCAACTGTGACCGACTAAGAGCAAACAGTAACTCGGTCGTCAAAATGGTCAATGAACTAGTCGGTTAAAGAACAATGGCTGACTGACTAGTTTGCAACCTAGTCGGTCGAAAAATGTTCTTAGACCGACTAACGATAAACAGTAACTTAGGTGTAATTAATCAAAGGAACTAGTCGGTCTAAGAGCAAGTTCTGACCAACTAGTTTCACATCTAGTCGGTCGGTGGTTGTTCTTAGACCGATTAAGAGTAAACAGTAACTCCTGAATAATTGATTTAATGAACTAGTCGGTTCCAGTAGAGTACCTGACCGACTAGATTGGAATCTAGTCGGTTGGTTCTCCTTCTTGAACCAACTAAAGTGCACGAAAAGTCTCGAATCAAAGCGCGAAGCTCCAGGAAGATTCCTACGGCTTCTAAGATCAATCTATCTCTAAGATATGAGCGATATGAAGCTCGTCACGAATGACTCACTCCAAACTCAACGATCTAAGGAAGAAGCTAAAGAATCACAACGAAACGAACGAAAACGAAAGCTACGGAGACGGAAAATCACACATAAGGAGAAAATCCACCAAAACATATATAATATAGATAATCCAAATACATGAAAAACCAGTCGTTACATCATTCCCAACTTAAGAAAAATTCCGTCCTCGGAATTTCCCAACACTCACGTGTCCGGGAACAAAAGTGGGTAGCGTTCTCGCATCTCATCCTCTCTCTCTCCCAAGTAGACTCTCCTGGCGAGCCGTGTCACCACATCACCCTCACAAGATTAACAACCTTGTTTCGGAGTGACTTCTAACGCCTGTCCAAAATCAGCACTGGCTGCTGGTCATACGTCAAATCTGGGCGAACGGTGATCTCTGAGAAATCCACAGCATGAGATGGATCACTTATGTACCGACGAAGCTGCGACACATGAAAAACATTGTGAACTCCTTCCAAAGATGGCGGCAAGGCTAAGCGGTAGGCTACCTCGCCAACTCTCTCCAGAATGTCAAACGGTCCAATGTATCGTGGGCTCAACTTCCCCCGTTTCCCAAAGCGAATCACACCACGATTCGGGGAAATCTTCAGGAACACATGGTCGCCTGGCTGAAACTCCAAAGGTCGGCGTTTAGCATCCGCCCAATGCTTAAACGGTCCTGAGCAATCCTCAGCCTCTCCCGAATGTTCCTGACAACGTCCACAGCCTCTACAATCATCTCAGATCCCAACAGCTCCCGATCACCAATGTCATCCCAACTCAATGGCGAACGACATTTCCTCCCGTACAGCGCGGCAAAAGGCGCCATGCCAATACTCGCCTGGAAGCCGTTGTTGTAAGAGAACTCTACCAGATGTAGATGGTCCTCCCACGAACCCTTGAAACCCAACATGAACGCCCTCAGCATGTCCTCTAAGATCTGAATCATCCTCACGGACTGGCCATCTGTCTGCGGATGGTACGCCGTGCTGAAACTCAGACTCGTACCCAAACTCTTCTGCAAACTCTGCCAGAACTGAGATGTGAACCTCGTGTCTCTGTCCGACACGATACTCACGGGGACTCCGTAAAGTCGTACGATCTCCTGCATGATTTACGTCACATCTCTATCTATCTAGGAAAAGGAAATAGAAACGGAGAGTAAAAGAATTTACCTCCATGTATCTCCTCGCTAGCGCCTCGGTGGACTGTCCTACTCGGAATGGAATAAAGTGCACGGATTTGGTCAATCGGTCTACGATCACCCAAATCGCGTCATTCTGCTTCGGACTCCGAGGCAGTCCAGTCACAAAGTCCATAGTGATGTGTTGCCACTTCCACTCCAGGATCGGAAGCGGTTGTAGCAACCCTACTGTACGCTGATGCTCTGCCTTCACCTGCTGGCAAACCAGACACTTGGCTACACTCCGAGCCACACTCCTCTTCATGCCATGCCACCAAAAGTTCAGACGAAGATCCTTGTACATCTTGGTACCACCAGGATGTACAGAATACGGCGAACTGTGTGCCTTAACCAGTAACTCCTCTCTAATATCCCCAGCTGGCAAACACAACCTAGCTCCATACCTCAGCGAGCCATCCTCATGAATCAAAAAGTCAGTCCGCAGACCTGCTTCTACCTGCTCCCGAATCTTCACCAGCTTCGGATCTCCAGCCTGGCCAGCCTTGATCCGATCCACGATCGTCGACTGTATCTGCATACACATCAACGGAGTAGACTCCCCAGGAAGAACAATCTCAATTCCAGACTCGCAAAAATCCTGCTGCAATCTCCATTGCGAAGTCAACATCATCACCGCTGGAAGCCTACTCAGCGCATCCGGAACCACATTCACCTTGCCAGGGTGATACTGCAAATCGATCTCATAATCCGCCATGAGCTCCAACCATCGACGCTGTCGCATGTTGAGCTCCTTCTGAGTAAAAATATACTTCAAGCTTTTGTGATCGGTGAAGATCTTTACTTTCTCACTCAGCAGGAAGTGCCTCCAAATCTTGAGCGCAAACACAACAACAGCCAACTCCAAGTCGTGCGTCGGGTAATTCTTCTCATGAGTCTTGAGCTGACGCGAAGCATATGCCATAATATGCACGTGCTGATGCAACACACAACTGAGACCCTTACCAGAAGCATCGCAAAAGATCTCAAATCCTCCACTGTGATCAGGCACAACAAGAACAGGGGCAGTCGTCAATCTCTCACTCAGAACACCAAAGGCATTCTCACAATCACCCGACCAAACAAAAGGTACATCCTTCCGCGTCAATCTGGTCATCGGCTCAGCAATACGGGAAAAGTCCTTAATGAAGCGCCGATAGTAACCAGCAAGCCCAAGGAAACTCCGGATCTCAGATGCAGACTGCGGAACAGGCCACTCTCTAATGGCCTTGATCTTCTCGGGATCCACTGAAATACCATCTCCAGACACTACATGCCCGAGAAAAGCAACTCTGTCTAGCCAAAACTCGCACTTCGAAAACTTAGCATACAAATGATGCTTCATCAAAAACTCCAACACTGTCCTCAAGTGCGAGGCATGCTCTTCCTCCGACTTTGAATAGATCAGAATGTCGTCAATAAAGATAACGACAAACTTGTCTAAAAAGTCGTAGAAAATCAGGTTCATCAGATTCATGAAAACTGCGGGAGTGTTGGTTACACCGAAGGGCATAACCATAAACTCGTAGTGTCCATACTTCGTCCTAAATGCTGTCTTCGGAACATCTTCCTTCTTCACCTTCAGCTGATGATAACCACTCCTCAGATCCAACTTCGAAAACACCCTCGATCCTCCAAGCTGATCAATAATATCATCGATGCAAGGCAACGTGTATTTATTCTTGATGGTCACCGCATTCAGCTCCTTGTAGTCCACGCACATGCGACGCGGACCATCCTTCTTCTTCACCAGCAGCACCAGTGCTCCCCACGGAGACACACCAGGATTGATATAACCCTTCTGTAAAAGCTCATCCAGCTGCTTCTGTAATTCCTCCAGCTCAGCAGGTGCCATACGATAGAGCGCTTTCGAAATCGGCTGCGCTCCCGGAATAAGATCAATCGAGAACTCGAGAGGTCGATCGGGTGGCAATCCAGACACCTCCTCGGGGAAGACGTCATCGAAGTCCCACACACCACTGGCCTCTCCAGCTCCATCTGCATAGCCACAAACTCCACCGGTCTGGCCCAAAATCTGACAGGGCCAAGCAAACTGCTACCCCGGCTGAACTCAAATATTGGATGTCCGGGAATCTCGAACACCACCTTCTTCCGCCGACAGTCGATCGTAGCATAGAAGCTCGCAAGCCAATCCATCCCGAGGACCACATCATAGTTGATGATGTCGCGGACAATGAAATCGGCGTAAAGCTCATGTCCACATACCACCAACAAGCAAGAATTGTAACCACGATGCACCGAGACCACGCCATTCCCTGTAACGATATTCCAACTCTTGGAAAGAGGGGACGTCGTCAAGGAATGCTTCTCCACGAAGTGCCGTGCCAAAGTGCACATCAATGCACCTGAGTCAAAGAGGACTCGTGCCGGAAATGTGCACACTCGAATCACACCTACAAACAGTCTAACAAGCAAGCCCTATTCTAGCAAACAATCATGTACAAGCAAACAACATAATCTAACAAACAAAACCAACTAAGAAAGGAACAGCTAGATTGAGGATTACCTGTGATAACCTCATCCACAGCCATGCTCTCCACCTCAGACATCAGAAAAGCCTGCCGCCTCGGCTGAAAAGCCTGCTAAAAGGCCTGCCTCTGTGGAACAAGAGCTGCTCCACGTCCAACAGGAACAGGCGCTCTCTGCTGCAACGGATGTGCTGCAACAGTTGCTCTCCAAAGCTGCTTCGACTTCGAGCAGTCCTTCATGGTGTGGGTAGGATCTCCACAGACAATACACTGGCCCAGGAATCTCCTACACTGCTCCTTGATATGCCCGGTCTTGCCGCGGAAATGGCAAGTCTTCTGAATAGGCCCTCCTGGCCTCTTGAACTGCACTGACTGATTAGGCTTGAAACCAGGCCTAACCACCGCTCTGGCCTGCTCCATAGGCCTCTTCCCAGTTCCAGCAACATGTCCTCTCCTCTAGTTCATAATTAGCTCCTGCCTCCACGCCGCTATCAGAACCTTCTGATAGGACTCCAGATCAGAGGAAGACACAAAACTCTGAAGCTCCAAAGCAAGTCCCTGCATGAACCTCTGAGCCCTCTTATCAGCATCCTGCACCATCTTCGGTGCGAACCGACTCAGCCTGGTAAACTCCTGGTGGTACTGATCCACCGACAAGCTCCCCTGCTTCAAATCAATGAAGCGCTGCAACATCTCTCTCCGGGCAGCCTTCGGAAAATATTCCTCATCGAATCTGGACTTGAAGGTAGCCCAAGATATCGGCTCCTCCAACAGCTCCTCCTCATCATCCCACCAATTTCGGGCATTATCCTTAAGCTGCTTCTTCACCAAGTCAACCCAGCCAACCTCGTTGACCTTGGACATCTTCAAATTGTCCTCAATATTCCTGACCCACTCGTCAGCAGCTAGAGGACTTCAGTACCATCAAAATATGCAGGACCCTGCTCTCGAAACTGCTTCGCTCCTGGCTCAGAACGAGGGGCCTCCTGAACTGCCCGAGCAGCTCGAACAACTGGAGCATTCTGGACTTTCAGGAGCATGCTCTACTGCACCTGCATCATCTGAAGCATCATCTGCATCATCTCCCCATTGGTGGGCTCCCGATCCGGCTCCTCATCATGAGGGGGCACACCACCACCAGCTCGGGTATTTCACCTTCCTGCCATCTAATGACACAGAAAACGAAACAATTAGACTCATAGCTTATGACTCGGATGTCGAAATTTTTTTTGTGGACATTCAAATATTATTATCGTTATCCCGTTAGTTTGCAGTTACACATGGACCTACATGGGCCACCAACAAAACCTGTCACGCCCCGCTTCCCTAAAATGGAGGCGAGACGTGAGAAGGTCCGCACATACATGGAGCTGTGAAGCTACACGCCTGATAAGCGTCAAATCCGAATATATGCAGGTCCCTGTAAATGCAAACGGAACAAAGATAATAATAATAATATGGTAGATGAGACTGATATAAGTTAACCAATCTCAGAATTAGTCCACAACAATATTCAACATCACAGAAAAGCCACTAGGCTAAAAGGAAGAGTCTAGGCCCAACATAGCCAACCAAAAACCAACACAAACAAAGTATTGGTGCTACGCATCGAAAACTAAAACAGTCTAAACGACAACACAAACAGTCTGTACGACTGATCTCCCAAGTCCTCAAACTCCTCAATGAACGCGGGCTCTGACTCAGTGTCAGCGAACACCACGTCCTCAGCAGCAACCTCAGGCTCAGGATCTAACATGTGTCACCCAAAAGAGTAGAGGGCACATGTCAGCAAGTCTAAAAAACTTGGGCAAGGAAACTGAAGAGAAGGTAAACTAACAACCTAGCAGTTATAGTATGATGCATAGCATGGTGAGCATAGGATGGAAGTAACAAGCAAGGTAAAGTGCAAGTAACAAGTAGCAAGTATGTCATGGATGACAAGTTTTACAAGTATAAACACGGACAAGTACAAGTCAAGTAAATCACGTCAAGTAATCACGTCGTGCACATAGATTATGTCTTCTGGCTAGAGTGGCGGATCGGGCCAACTCGTACACTCAGGTGATCGCTTATCCCTACCCCTCCACGTGTATCGAGCCAGGGTATTACCCCCGAACGCGTAATGCTCGCTTCTGGATCACGAGCCAGGAAGTGTATTTGGCATAGGGTTGTGCCCGCTAAAAGTAGGTGCCTAACCGGATCAAGTAGTACAAGTAATGTAGCGTGTGCTACGAATGCAACATTCAACATGGATAACATGGCAGATAAGATGCATGGATGACAAGAAGTGAAAATAATTTATAGTAGTCGGATCTAGCTTCGTTGTCAAGCTCGATCCTGAAATATGCGCCTAGGCGAGTATCATTTCGTCGCCTAGTCTCTTTTACACCTACAACAAGCAAATGGCCTAAGGCATGGCCTAAAACCCTAAATGGAAAGTTTCACTTGCCTGGCACCAAGGATGACGTTCAACGAGGCACGTCACAAAATGTTAACTACGGAGATGGGATCGCTGCCATGGCAAAACAAAATCAGAACAATATCTCTAATAACCATTTTTATTAGGGTTTAACAAAAATCACCATGTGGGTTATGAGAATATTAAAGGGTCGATTCACTAACCGTATCGTAGTGGAAGAACGATACCGAGCAAGCACGGCAACAGAAGAACGACCCGAAGAACTACGGCTCAAATCTGGAAATGGGAAGAAAATCTGGAGAAATTGGGATTTGGGGGTGTTTTGGGGTTGGCCGGCGGCCTAAGGGAGGTGGCCGGCGCTAATGATGAGAGGGAAGCTCCCAAGGAAGAAGGAATGGCTTGGGGAATGTTGGAGGATGATTTGGGGAAGAAATGGGCTCAGAAGAATGAAGAAAGAGTAAAAGAATCGAAGGGTTTAAATAGGAAATGAAACGGCGGCGGAAATGAAACCTAGGGTTTCGGGGTCGATTAGTCGGTCAAAGAAGAGTTGTTGACCGACTAGTTTGAGAACTAGTCGGTCGGTCGACCAACTATGACCGACTAAGAGCAAACAGTAACTCGGTCGTCAAAATGGTCAATGAACTAGTCGGTTAAAGAACAATGGCTGACCGACTAGTTTGCAACCTAGTCGGTCGAAAAATGTTCTTAGACCGACTAACGATAAACACTAACTTAGGTGAAATTAATCAAAGGAACTAGTCGGTCTGAGGCAAGTTCTGACCGACTAGTTTCACATCTAGTCGGTCGGTGGTTGTTCTTAGACCGACTAAGAGTAAACAGTAACTCCTGAATAATTGATTTAATGAACTAGTCGGTTCCAGTAGAGTACCTGACCGACTAGATTGGAATCTAGTCGGTTGGTTCTCCTTCTTGAACCAACTAAAGTGCACGAAAAGTCTCGAATCAAAGCGCGAAGCTCCAGGAAGATTCCTACGGCTTCTAAGATCAATCTATCTCTAAGATATGAGCGATATGAAGCTCGTCACGAATGACTCACTCCAAACCAACGATCTAAGGATGAAGCTAAAGAATCACAACGAAACGAATGAAAACGAAAGCTACGGAGACGGAAAATCACACATAAGGAGAAAATCCACCAAAAAATATATAATATAGATAATCCAAATACATGAAAAACCAGTCGTTACATTTATTTTTCAAATTTTTTCATTTTTTTTTCATTTAGAAGCTATACTTTTCTTTTTGAGTTTTGGGAAGTGAGATGCGGTAAAAGTAGCTATGGGGGTGCAACCAACTGATATGTAGAGATATAAAATAGATATGTGGAGAAGGAAAATAATGGGACTCTCGGTTCTCTCATAAGAGGGTGCACATCAGATTGATAAAATAAAACCCTAACTAAACTCATATATAGCATGAATATTTTCACTTCTCTAAATGAATACTGAAATAAGGGAAAATAGATAAAAAGAGATGCATGCATGGAGAAAAACAGAAAATATGATGCAAAGTGAGAAAAAATAAAACGAGCCGGGAAAGTGGCGAAAAAGTAAAATAAAAACTGAAAATAAGGGAGGAAAATGTGAAAATAAAAATAAAAATAAAGCGGGAACGCTCATCCCCCAAGCTAAACCTAGCAGTGTCCTCACTGCTAAGAAAACGCTCGTGAGCGGGAGATGATGCTAAAGGGGTGGTATGGGTGGGGAAATAAAATAAAAACTATGTAATAAAAGAAAAATAGAAAACTAAAAAAAATAAAAATATGATATGATGCAATGCAATAAGAGAGATGATGCATGGGTGGATCCTCCCCCAAGCTAGGTGAAAGTAGGGCCCCAAAAAGATAGATGGGCACAAAATATATGGGGGAGTCAAAAGATGGGATGGAATACATCAAGCAGAGGCACCACCCTATGGGGGGGTGATGGGTCCCTCTGATGTGGACCCGGGGCGGTGGGTGGAAGGTCAGGCTGGGACGCTGGAGGGGAGATGGTGGTGAGGTCTATGGTGGAGGTGGATGGCTCAGCAGTATATAATACGAGGGCAGAGAGTGGATCAACTGTGACCGATGACTCAGGAGTAGCAGAAACAGGCTCTGCAGAAGCCTATGGAAGTGAAGCACTGAGTGGTGCTAAGTGGGTCATAGTGTCCGGCCTCGGAGGAGGAGCGTGAGTAAGTATGACGGTGGGCGGGCCACGCTGACGATGAAGGTCTATGATGGATAATAGATCCGACTCAACCTTCGATCTGTGTGTCCTAGTCTCGACTAGAAAGGCATCGAAATCCCACTGTAAGCAGGAAGTCAACTTCTCTAGAGCGGTCAGGCGAGAGTCGGAAGTGCTAGAGTCGGGTGGGACACGGGGGGAATGTCGGTAAGTCACCACTTGCGAAAAGCAGCCTGGTGCAACTGAGGCACCGTGCCGGGCGTGGAAGGTAGGGGAGGGTGAGTTCGTCAGTAAATAGGCGGTGGCGGAAGATAGAGCTGTCATCGACACAGAGGTGCGGACAGACGTCGAGACAGACTCCGTGAAAATGGCCACGGGTGATGAGGAGGTGGTGCCAGGAAGTGGAGCTGAAGCTATAAGCTCCGAAAGAGGGGAGATGGTGGGGACAGGGTCGTGCGAAGGAGCATCTAAATCTATAACGTCGTCAGAAAAAGGTAAATCGGTGCCTTCCGGCACCGATACAGTGGCAGAAGAGATCTGAGTCTCGGGGAAGGAGGTGAGGACAGTCCCCGAAGACTCGACGACGGTAGATACGGAAGATACAGCAGTGGAAGGGGCGGCTCCTGAAGATGGGTGGATTGGAGGAACAGGGAGGTCGTCGACCAGAGCAGCTATGTCAAGTAGCTCAAACTCCGAAGAGAGTGGGTCCGGGTCATCGGCATGTGTCTCGACCGGTGCTCCAGGGGGCTCGAGATCGTGAATGGTAGGGAGTGGGAAAACTGGAGGAATCATCTAGTCAAGCTGGACAGCGGGGATATGTGTCAGGTGAGGGGCTGTGAGGACCATGTGGGGATCGTGGCCGGTACCTACTAGGTAACGCCAGTGACGAGCTCCATAAGGACGGAGGATATGCATGTGCTCGAGCATGCCAATGGTCAAGCGTGTCAGGCCAGGTAGGCGGTGCAGGTCAGCTGGGATGGGGATACCTAGCATCCTAGCACAGATAGAAAAGAAACCACCACAGCAGATATCTATGGAATGGAATGCGGTGGCTGTCTAGTAGAGGCACTGACACAGCCAGTGGGCTGCGTCAGTGGGCATGAATGGTCTCAGAGAGCCATCCAGGTGGAATCTAAGAGGTCGGTTCATACCCCAAAGATGGGTAAGCTCAGGGAGGGACATAGTCCCGACCTCCGGTCTGCAGAAGAGTGTGCATGCTAGGTGCCTCTGGGCGTAGCGAAGGCAAGGGTGCACTATGCACGATGCCTTCGCTTGGCTAGGGCGGTACTCTGGTAGTCCAGAAATGCGCTCCCAAAAGGTGCGTGTAGCAAAATCATCAAGGTCAAAGGTAGGTGAAAAAGCAACCCTAGGATCTGGGACGACAGGGAAGTGAAAATAATCCCGGATCATATCAAAAGTAACAGTTTAGGCATGATCCAGGAGGCGAAAGGTGATGCCGTCACCTGTTGCGGTGAAAGCAAGGGAGCTAAGACCCTCGAGGGCTAGGCGGGTGTAAGTGGAGGTATTTATGCAAGTAAGACCCTGAACAATGCTCAAAGAAATTACATAACAACGGAGAAGGAACTACTTGTGGTGGTATTTATGTTGGAAAAGTTTTGGAGATACATATTGGGATCACTTATAGTCATCTATATAGACCACTCTGCACTCAAATATCTTTTATCTAAAATGGATGCAAAGCCTTGACTTATACGATGGATGCTTCTTTTGTAGGAGTTTAAAATTGCGATCCGAGACAAGAAAAGAGTGGCGAATCATGTAGGGAATCATCTTTCTAGATTGACGGTGGGCACAGAGTCATCAAATATACCAATGAGAGAACCATCTCCACTCTACCATGGTATGCGTATATATTCAATTATTTGGTAACAAGTAGAACTCCACCACATTGGTCCTCTCTTGATTTTAAACATTTCAAACATGAGGTAAAATTTTTCTACTTTGATGACCCTTGCCTCTTTCAATATTGTGGAGACCAAATTATGAGGAGATGTATACCCGATCATGAGATTGGTAGTGTTTTACAATTTTGAAATGATGGGGTATGTGTGGGACATTTTTCTGCATATAAAACTATTGCAAAAATTTTACATAATGGATTTTTCTGGCCCGCCATGTTTAAAGATGCATATGCTTATTGTAAATCATGTGTGCATTGTCAATAGTTGGGGGATCACGAACAAATATGATGCCACTAAATCTCATGATGCATCCACGAAATTGATTATGTTTTTAAATGGGTGTATGATATTCCTTGCAGGTCTCATGATGCATCCATCGTGCAAAATTTATTGAAAGAGAATATTTTTGCGTGCTTTGGAGTGCCAAAGGACATTATTAGTGATGGAGGTTCCCATTTTTGCAATAGGCTCTTCGTGAATTTGATAAAGAAGTTTGGGGTGACGCGTAAAAGTTCAACTCCATACCATCCCCAAACAAATGGACAAACTGAATTTATAAATAGGGAGATAAAGAAACAGAGAATCCTGTTGAGGGATATATGCCCTCAGTTCATTTGTATTTGATGCAAATGGATTTTAACATTAAAAACGTGGATTATTGCATATGATGCAATAGAAAATAATATATATATTGTAAAATGTTTATACATATATTCTATAAAGGCATATAAAAGAAGAGGATTTTCCTGTGAAGGTCACGGAGAAAGCCGCGTTCAAATCGGAGCTCAAACAAGTCCGGAAACGTAGAAAAAGCGTCAAAAGGGGCTAAGAGGGCTTGCGGGTCTGATCCACACTTGGCGGGTCAGACCCGCCAGGAGATAGTGGGTCGGACCCGCTAATGCGGGTCCGACCCGCAGGGGCAACCCGCGTGCTGTTGCACGCGGGCGCACGCGTGAGCTGCACGCGAGCGCACGCGTGAGTTGCATGCAGGCTGCGCCCGTATGGGGCCCACGTAGGGCCTACGCCCCTGCGCACGGGTGGCTATGCCAGGCGCATTCCATGTGGCGCGTGCAGATCGCGCCACGTGGTACGATCTGATCAGCCTTCTCGGGAAGCATGAATTCGCAGTTTTTTGTGTGAAATGCACTTTCGAAGTTTATTTTCGACATTTGAAGGGTCAAATGATATCGAAATTGGACGCCTTTTTTCTAACTGATCATTGTCTCGAGATCTTCGATTTCATATATTGTTTCAAATTTGAAACACAGAAATGGATTTATGGTTAATTTTTGAAGTTTGGACTTCTATAAAATTAATCTTAAACATCCCATTTTAATAATCCCACATTGCTCGTAGAAAAGGAGGGGGGCCGGCTTCCTCTATAAATAAGGGGCGGCCCTCCTCATTAAAAATTGCACCAAGTCTCCAAATCCGAGAAGCTCCCAAAAGTTTGGAGCATGCTCGGATTAAGACTTAAATTATTTATTCCCTCTCTCCCAAAATTCTTCCTTGCTTCTGATCGAGCTTTAACAAAACTACGAAGGAGCTCGGCTCGGATCCGAAGTCTTGACAAATGATCCACTCAAGGTGAAATCTTCGTGGACGTGTGGTTGGCTCGGAGACAAGGGTATTGCTCGGCTCGGGATGCGGTGCAGTTCGGGAAGTGGTTCGGCTTGGGACGAGGTGCGGCTCGGGACACGGTTCGTCTTGGGAGAAGCGGCAACGGGGATAAAGAAATGTTGCTGAAAACGACGCTTCGTATTCTGCGAAAACAAAGTGAAATGTATGTAGTTTAAATATTCATGTGTTTATAAATGCAAATGTTAGATAGATCTATCCTTAGGAGTTGGTCGGACCCAACCCCGGGATAGTAGAGATATTGGCTAGGGTTTGTTCCCTTTATGGCTTGAACTTAAAACTGTTTTAAGTACTATCTTCCGCTGCTGTTTTGATCTCGTTGTTCGACTAACTTAGGCCGGACATCGATTTTATAGCCATAAGGACCCAGAAAACCCAACAGTGGTATCAGAGCTTGTTGAGCTTGAGTACGGGTTCCCAGGTTATGAGCTGACCCGAATTAATTGCTCTTAACGTACCAAGTCCTGATAAGATGGAGATCTTATGATGGGTTGGGCATTGTCGAGAGGCATGCCATAAAACAAGTTCATGAGTGATCTTGTGACGGGTCTAATGTGCCTTGGTTTATGGGCCTTAACAGCGTTGCAATGATATCAGAGAGATTCCAACAGTGTTATCAAAGCCTTGTCTACTTGATCTATGATTTGCAATTATAAAATGTATGTGATACAACATGTTTCTCTATCAGATGGAAGTTCTATTTAAACTATTAAAATTTTTGTTTTCCCATGCATTGATTTTATTTTCGAAAATTGTTTTTGAAAATTAAATTTAATTTTAAAATCATGTGATTATTTTAATGATTAAATCTTTAAAAATTATGTGATAATTTTTTTATTGTAACTTAAACTTATGAGATAAATTTTAATTTGCATGGTTAGCAAAAATTGATGAGATAATTTTAATTGCTATGATTATCATGCTAAAATGTTTAGATGTTATTTTTTATGGTTACATTATTCTTGTTGATTATGTGATAATACAAGAAGAACTATTAGGTTAGCCATTAAAAAATTTCAGATAATTATAAGATAATTTTTTGATGGAAATGCTATGATTTAAAAATTGTTACAACATATTAAATTCATGTTTTGGGTAGCCCTTCCCTATAATTATTATTTTAATTGTTCTAATAATACTTTTAAACAAAAGTCTATGATTTAAATGGTTTCAACTTGAATTTTTAAATACCTAATACATGATTAGGATAGCACTATAATAATCCTTATAGTTGATAAGGACATTAACAAAAGTTATTAACCAATCTTAATAATTTTGAATTTTAGGATTTAACTAGTTGATAGGATTAACTAGCTTTAATGAAGCTAATTCTAGTCGATGACACACATATGAATAATTAGCTTTCTTCAATGGACCATGATCCGGTCTAGTGTTTTTTGACTAGTCTTGTGGATCACCCTAGCTAAGCTGGGGATAGTGATCATGTCCTAGCCAAATCCCTGGTCGTGTTCCGCTAGATCGCAAGGATGCGAA
The DNA here is from genome assembly GCA_030789695.1 of Scilla litardierei. Taxonomy (NCBI): domain Eukaryota; kingdom Viridiplantae; phylum Streptophyta; class Magnoliopsida; order Asparagales; family Asparagaceae; genus Scilla; species Scilla litardierei. The sequence goes on along the minus strand of CM061142.1, from coordinate 361,616,737 downwards.
TTATGATTATGTGACACCATTGATTACATCTAGTCAATTACGTTAAAAATCTTCTTCAAGGTTAGCCCTAGCCCTCCTTATTTTTTGGATTAGGGGACTAAAAGACGCCTGTCATGGTTGTTGAGTCTCCTCAAGCTATGACATTGTCTCTTTTAGAAACCAACTCCATCATACATATGATGTAGTCTGGTATTAACCCAAACCGCTGCATCGGGTCTCTTCGAGTATCGATGTAAGTTAATGTTAGATAACAAGGGTTCGACTAGAGTAGTCATTATGGTTTGTTGAGTCTCCTCAAGATCATAAGTGACTGGTGGTGAAAACTAATAGGGAGTCACATGTGATGTGATTGATAATGAGTTTATCTACCAACTGCAGAGTCAATCAACTTGTTGAGTCTCCTCAAGGTTGTGAAGCTCAGGGTGGCTGGGTCCCTATCCCATTAAATAACTATATTCGTTCATCTATATGGCTAAAGATGATCACAAAAATAGTGGGAGGATATAGTTGAATAAAAACCATTTTAACTATATTTAAAAATCATGAACATGTGCTAAACTAGGGTAATTCTATGTTTTACCAAAGTGGAATCCAAAATCATAATATCCTTAAAAGAAATAAGTCAACTGGACAAACTGATTAGTTGAGGAATATTTGATAAACCAAACTATATTCTCACTGATATTAAAGTGTCCTTCCTAGTACCGAGTTAACGACAATGATTTCATTAAGCTCTAAAGTCTAACACAATAAAAGCATGCTACTTAACACTCGCCTCTATAAGCAGAGGCAACTTGAACATACCGATGTTTAAAGCACGTTTCTCCATACAACTTGTTGAGTCTTCTTAAGTTTGTATGTAAAATAGTTTAAATTCGCAAGGTTGCAAACTTTGATTAAACTGTTTGACTCGAAGATGAGTGTAAGAGCGGTGCAAGACAAGGTATCCAAATTAGATCTTGAGACGAGCAACGTGTTGAGTCTCCTCAAGGTTGTAAAGATCAAGTGTTTGGATGCATGTGATGCTTGCACAGCTAATATTATGTTAGGATATGAAATGTCTAAATATGATTTAGAAAGGAGAATGCACTAAGGAAAATTCATTGAGAAAGAATATTTGGCTTATCATAAGACAAGGCATAGTAGGAAGAAACTGAAAATACGACATGTTTGATGTCTAAAATTTCAAAATAATTGTTATACAAAGATAGTCTCACATATTGGATAATAAACAAAAGTTGTCTTTAGGCCATATGGAACTTATATCACACTTGGCGAATGTCGTCACATTACTTTAGAAGAAATGTTTTGATGTGATAATAATGTATAATAATGTTGTATTAAGAGTTAATACATGAATATGCAAGTTAGTTGCAAATCTTATATGGCAAAATAGGCTAAGCCGTACCAAAGAGACTAAGCTTTACAAGTCACGTAAAGAGGGGTCTGACCTCTCGTATTATGAGTCGAAAGACACTTGTGAATCTTGTCTCAAAGGTATGATGGCCGAACTCCCATCTGTAAGACAGTGGGAGAATGAGTTGGTGAACTTGTAGTCTCGTACATACAGATGTACCCAGACCCAAGTCTAAATAAGCAAGATAAAGAATTCTTATTTTATTATGACACGCGTTCTTGATGAAACACAAGGCTGATAAAATAAAGGACACAATGACAGAAGTGTTTGAATTGATTCGATCGGATCGAAGCGTCGAATACTTGCTATGTAATTCTTGTGTAACTAAAAGAAAATGAGATTTTCTCTCAGGTCAAGTCTTTTAACACATCAGTTTGTTAGAGAGTATGAATCGTACTCTGTTAGACCTAGTGTGGTACATGGTTAATGACTCTGAGTTACAATCCTTGTTCTGGGTTAAAACCCAGATAATAATGCCTAGGTATTTGATAAGGTTATGTTAGACCCTTATAAATATAATATTCTTTAAATCAATCATTAGGAAGTCACATGATTACTCGAGCCTCGTGAGATGAAGAAGTCGAGTAAAACATCATGGTTGATGATGGCCTAGTAGACTTCCAAGATGCCATTCAGAGTAGTGACACTTAAGAAATGGCTTGATGCAATCTAGAAAAGGTCCGTGCATGTAAATAAGGTATGGACTTTAGTTTACGTCACCAATGAAAGTGTTTCTTTTGGCTGCAAGTGAATCTTCGAGACCGAAGATTAGTACAGAATCAAAATAGTGAACTGCAAGTTATACTGGTTGAGAACGGTTATCATCCTAACTCCAATAAATGGATTACGGTGAAACTTTCTCGCTAGCAGATGTGTACAGATCTGTTTGGATCAGACTCGATGTAAATGCTCATGTTGACCACGAAAACTGGAATATATATGCTTTTTAAATATGATTTAGAAGAACAAACTTATAGGATTTTCAAGGTCAGTGGGAGCAAATAAAAGGCAAGAGAGGCATCAAGGAGCCGGAGCATATGGTTTGACAAAGTGGTCAAAGAGTTTGACACTTTATCAGAATTGATTATGAACCATCTAAATGACCAGTAAAGTAATTTGGATTATTCTCGTAAGGTACGATGAGCTGGATGAGATCCACGCAAGACATATAGTATGGATTCCAAGGGACCAAGGGAATTATTTGGATTAGATTCAAATGTGTGGTCTAAAATGAACATAGAAACCCCTTAAGTCTATATAGTAGACGTTTTTAGCAGATCCACTTACGATGACTCTATCACATTAAGTCTAGAAAGACTTATGTGTAAATGTGGTATGAGATACCGGGATAAATGGGCCTGAGCGCAAGTGAAAGATGTTGGGAGATAGGTATGCCCTCGAACTCGAGACAGTTTATCTCTTTGTATTTGTACCAACATCTTGTTCAAAATTACAGTAAGCCATATGTTAAGAATTTATCGAAGTTAATCATAATGTAGTCGACATTAAAACTTAGGTAAATTCCTAAGACTTATTACGAGGTTAAACTAGTATCGAAATGAGGATCTCGATCATAGAGAATTGTATGACTATTAGTAGCATAAGTCTAAAAACGTTCGTGGTCGTATATATTTCGAGAAATAGATATTGACACATCGGATAGACCATTGTGTCTTGGTCTTCACCATGTAATGGTGACGATGATCTCGTGGTCGTTTGACTTGGCGAAGTTGAAGACAAGACGCATGTGCTCATTGGAGAATGAGTTCATTGAACGACCCAACAAGAGTTATCATATGGTTATGATTGACCAATCTGTTAATGATAACTCTTAGTGATGATAGGTAAGTTGTCTTTTGACTTGAGGTTATTGTACGAACATGTACGTGAATGGTGTCACTTAGATCACTGATCTAACCTCGGGGCAAGCCCTATTGAAAGGTTTTTGGTTGGGTAACATTTGAAGCATGCGATGAGAGTAATGACCAAGATAGGATTCGTCTATCCCGGTCAAGGGGAATTAGTGTCGCAGTGTTAGTTCGATCTTTTAGTGAAAACTCTGGCCAGAGTATGTCGGAAGAAGTCCAACATTCTTTGACTAAAGATCAATGGAGACTAACCAAGTTCAAGATAGTAGGGTTGACAGCTGACCATACCATAGGCTTAACTAGACGACAAAGTTTTGACGAAGAGACTAAAACTGCTGTATTCATCACGGACACAGTCCGGGTGGTCCCGACAATACTCATGTCAATGAGTTAACCACATAAGTATGATACCGAAACAGGGATGGTACCTTCTGCTCGTGGTCACTGCCGTCTGGGGTTTCGAACCCCACCTGTAGTAGGGTCAGGCTATAGGGTCCCACACAGAGTGAGACCTTCGTCAAGTAATAGGAAGTCTTTTAGAGAGATAATACATTGGATGTATGGGACTTAATTAAGTCGCAAATAGTATGCGATATAAGTCTAAAATATTATCAATTCGGGATAAATGATCCTAAGTGCAAGTGGGAGATGTTGAGGGATGTATGCCCTCAGTTCATTTGTATTTGATGCAAATGGATTTTAACATTAAAGATGTGGATTATTGCATATGATGCAATAGAAAATAATATATATATATATATATAGTAAAATGTTTACAAATATATTTTATGAAGGCATAGAAACGTAAAAGATTTTCCTGTGAAGGTCACAGAGAAAACCGCGTTCAAATCGGAGCTCAAACGAGTTCGAAAATGCAGAAACATCGTCAAAAGGGGCTAAGAGGGCTTGCGGGTCTGACCCGGGCATCAGACCCACCAGGAGATAGCGGGTCGAACCCGCTAATGCGAGTCTGACCTGCAGGGCAACCCGCTTGTTGTTGCATGCGTGCGCCCGCATGGGCTCGCGTGGGGCCCGTACCCCAGTGCATGGGAGGCTATGCCACGTGGCGTGTGCCACGTGGTGCGATCTAATCAGCCTCCTTGGGAAGCGTGAATTCGCAGTTTTTTGTGCAAAATGTGATTTCGATGTTTATTTTCGACAATTGAAGGGTCAAATAAAATCGAAATTGGACGCCATTTTTTTCTATGCGATCGTTGTCTCGAGATCTTCAATTTGATGTATTGTTTCAAAGTCAAAACTCAGAAATGGATTTATGGTTAATTTTAGAAGTTTGGACTTCTATAAAATTAATCTTAAACGTCCCATTTTAATAATCCCACATTGCTCGTATCAAAGGAGGAGGGGCCGGCTCCCTCTATAAATAAGGGGCGGCCCTCCTCATTAAAACTTGCACCAAGTCTCCAAATCCGAGAATCTACCAAAAGTTTGGAGCACGCTCGAATTAAGACTTAAATTATTTATTCACTCTCTCCCAAAATTATTCCTTTCTCCTTATCGGGCTTTAACAAAGCTACAAAGGAGCTTGGATCGGATCCAAAGTCTTGATAGAGGATCCACTCAAGGTGAAATCTTCTTCAGCGCATGGTTGGCTCGACGACAAGGGTGTTGCTCACCTCAGGACACGGTGCGGTTCAGAAAGCGGTTCGGCTCGGGATAAGGTGCGGCTCGGATCGCGGTTCGGATTAGGAGAAGCAGTACGGGGGCCAAATAAATGTTACTGAAAACGACGCTTTGTATTCTGTGAAAATGAAGTGAAAAGTATGTAGTTAAAATATTCATGTGTTTATAATTGCAAATGTTAGATATATCTATCCTTAGGCCCAACCCCAGGATAGTAGAGATCTTGGCTAGGGTTTGTTCCCTTTAGGGCTTGAACTTAAAACTGTTTTAAGTACAGTTTTTCCGTTGCTGTTTTGATCTCGTCGTCTGCCCGACTTAGGCTGGACATCGATTTTATAGCCCTAAGGACCCAGAAAACCCAACAAATCCTGCATGCAAAGATTGGAGTCTTCGCTTGCCTAAAGCTTATGGGCCTACAGGACGACATACAAGAATATTTTAGGGATGTCTCTGTACCGTTTAGTTTATGGAAAAAATTGTCATCTCTCTGGAATTAGAACATAAATCTTATTGGGTAATTAAGATTTTCAATCTTCTTGATGACTCTTCGAATGATTCTAGTAAATTGTTGATTTTGTAGCTTGAAGAGCTAAGGAGAGAAGCATATGAAAAAACAAAATTGGCAAAAGAACGAATGAAAGAGGTGCATGACAAGATTATCCTAAGGAAGGAGTTAAATCTAGGGGATAAAGTCCTTCTATACAATTCAAGTTGCATCTATTTCCAGGGAAGCTACATTCCAAGTGGTCGGGCCCATTTCAATTCAAACTCCACGTGGAGCGTTGATTGTGGTGAATGAGAAAGACGAAAGCGAGTTTCAAGTTAATAGGTAATGACTGAAACACTATCAAGAACTTTGGACCAAGTAGGACACAACCATGGAGCTTACAAATCCACCTTTGGATGGTACTTAAACCGGTGTGTTCTGTCCTTTACTTAGTTGTAATAGATTTTTCGTTCTTTATTTTACACGTTTATTTTTTTAAGGTTTTTGCCTCTAGTATTCTCTTTTCAACATTAAGGACAATGTTCGTCTTTAAGTTGGGAGGAGTGTATTAGAATTTTTTTAAGGATTTTCTGATTTTTATCTTATGATTTTTTTTAAATAAAATAAGAGAAAAGAACCAATCACCATTACTCATTATCTAACCTTTCTCCAAATGTCACTTCATTGGATTGTTATGCCTTAATGGAATTCTAAAAATAGTTTATGGCTTGAATTAACTATTTTCCGTCTTAGAGTTAATCATTAATATGTATTTTATGAAAAATTTCAATTACCTTGACTATTATCTTGAAATGGTTTGAATTTATTTCATGCAAGTTGTTATGACGCATAAGTTTAAAGTGGACATGATTGACAGGATTAGTATTCTTATTAAGAGGAATTTAGCTATAAATATATGCTAAAATGTAAGTCTAATGAATGGGTGTTGAGTTGCTCGGGAAAAAAACAAAACTGAAAAAAATGATGAGAAAAAGAATAAAATGCACTGTTCACTTGAGTTTTATTAAGTAACCGGGTCTTCGGGCCTCAGGAAGCATTGGAGATTCCCGTCGAAAGAAGGATGATGAGGAGTGCATTTGAAAAAATAGATAATAAATACTTAGATGATTTGAGTTATTAGGTTTGAGGGGCTCTTCTAAGCCTAATGTCTGGCCTAGGAGTCATTAACTAAAAGCTTGTTACATGAATCATTCTAAGTCATTATAAATATATGATGAATAAATAAAGCAAACCCAACACCCATGATTCAGACGATCTTTAAGTAATGCCAATTCCTTGGAAATTAGAAAATTATGACTTGATGTCGTGTTATACTTTGGATTTTGCAAAACGATTCTTGGATGTTATGTATTTAAGCTAGATTAGAGAAAATGTCATGAATTTGATTTCCTTCATAATTGTGTATAGTAGTGGTAAGTACCCTGATGGAAAATGTGTTATTGAGCCAAGCCATAACTGATTGATAAAACTTAGTATTTTCATGAAACATCCGATTTATTCGATTCTTTTGCTAGAGATTAGGAAAACGCTAGTTCGGTGGTGTGATTCAGGGTACATATTGCATATTTAATCGCTCATTTAGTACCATTTTGTGCATACATGATTCATATTTGGCCTCTACTACAAGCATATTTAAATTACTAATATTTATTAGAAAACTTCTTGATCTATGCACAAAATGACATGTTATTAAGTATTCATGTCTTCTCATATTTTTCATGTGAAGAGCTTAGTTTTACAATACCAACGACTATTTATTCATATTTGTCTGAGACCAGTGCTATTTTCTATGAATTTTTAAAATCAGAATACCATTTAAATGAAGGAAATATAGATGAAATACATAGGAAAATATGGCTTGACCGTACGCACCCCCACCCAAACGACGGGACACATGGCTGCCATCCACACGCTCCCGCTATCATTTAGCGGCTGCTGTTACGGGTAGATGTGGCCGACATCTGAACGTTGTATGATGATCCAACGGTCCAACTACAAGACCGAAGGTGGATAAGACTCCAAAAAACACGGACGAGAGCGATTCCTCGCGGCGCCACGTGGCGGGAGGCAAAAAAATCGCGCCAGAGATCGACGGTCTAGGTTTAAACTACGTTAGGGTTCGGATCTAAAGTGAATTGGAGCAAAAATTTTAGATCCGAACCCTCCAAACCCTCATGGTATATTTATTGGGTATTCAGAGCCATATTCTACATCTTTTCTGGCCAGTGCTTAGTTTTACAATACCAACGGCTATTTATTCATATTTGTCTGAGACCAGTGCTATTTTCTATGAATTTTTAAAATCAGAATACCATTTAAATGAAGGAAATATAGATGAAATACATAGGAAAATATGGCTTGACCGTACGCACCCCCACCCAAACGACGGGACACATGGCTGCCATCCACACGCTCTCGCTATCATTTAGCGGCTGCTGTTACGGGTAGATGTGGCCGACATCTGAACGTTGTATGATGATCCAACGGTCCAACTACAAGACCGAAGGTGGATAAGACTCCAAAAAACACGGACGAGAGCGATTCCTCGCGGCGCCACGTGGCGGGAGGCAAAAAAATCGCGCCAGAGATCGACGGTCTAGGTTTAAACTACGTTAGGGTTCGGATCTAAAGTGAATTGGAGCAAAAATTTTAGATCCGAACCCTCCAAACCCTCATGGTATATTTATTGGGTATTCAGAGCCATATTCTACATCTTTTCTGGCGTAGTTTTGGTGTATTTTTGGTGTATTTTGAGCTCTCCCTTGCGTATCTGTGCGTAACTTTTCGAGGGCCTTAGAGCATAGGCAGAGGGCTATTGTTGATGGAGATCTAAGGCTTATTTGAGAAGTTTCGGTGATAGAAATCTAAACTTTTACCTTGTATTTTGCATATTTGACACATGTTTTGGGTATTTGATGATGTATTTGCTTATAAATATGGATTCTTTTCTCTCCATGCGTGGCTAATATCCTTATATGTTGATTGTGATATAGTTAGGGCTATGCAATCTTTGATTTTGATGTCTTTTCACCCTATGTTGCATGTTATATCACGTATTTTGTCTATTTCTTCATATACTTTATTTGGGTATGTTCATTGTCGACGTGTGCATGCTTGAATCGAATATAATCTGAGTAAGACTTATTCTTGATGCGATCCTAGAGGATGTATCATGACCTGAGGGGACACTTGTGCATATTTTCCTTATGAAATCAATATTATACGTGATTACTTCTTGGTAAGATATTCTGCGCTTTATCGTTATATTTTCTGACGTTCTCATACATTAGCCGGATGAAACGTTGAGTTATAGAAAAGAAATTCCTAATCATTGATTTCCAAACCCCTAATGAAATTGCAACCGACACATGCTCATCTCATTGGTTTATTAGTATCGACTTCCCCGTACTTTTTTTTGGACTACTTTCGCGTTTATTTTAAAATCATTGTCACTATTCTTTCACCTTCGAAAGGTGGTGGCTTTTCAGCAGTTTATTACTCTTTAGAGACTGATTCTTTTGGTATTGTAGGTCAAATGTTCCGTGGATACGATATCTCACTCTCCAAGTTTACTACTTGATCGATCTTCTCTACTTGGGGGTAGCGCTCACATATTTCGAGACGAGTCACCCAACGCCCATTGTGGACAGGCACACACCCACCCGGTTACCCGCCCCACGGGCACCCAACCCATATGCACCCAACCTTCAGCTAGCCCAGCCGGTAGGCATGCCTGATTCGAATGCACCTGACCTGCCAATAGGTGGTGCCCACTGATGGGGCATGCAGGATGCTTTGTGCAGCATGTGAAAGCACTGTTTCCGGCAGTTTTTGGGTGCAACTTTGAGGGCTCGTTTGGAAGGGACAAACTATCTCAGAATTAAGCATCGTTTGTTTCTATGTGGTATTCGTTTAATGCTCTTCGAAATGATGAATCATTTTGATTCTTAGGCTTAATGAAGAGGAAGAATTAATTGCTCAAAATTTAGTCCTTGAAAGGGAAATTTTTTTGAGTCAATTTGAATTCTGTTTTCAGTACCACATCAAATGTGATACTCCTCTGAAGGCTCATCTCTTCCTATAAATAGGGAGCCCCTCTTTCTCCTAAAATTAACATCAAGCCTTAATCAAAGGAGCTCTACTTAAAGTATTGGAGCGAACTTTGATTTAAAGGCTACCAAATATTTTTCCTCATTTTCTTCTTTATTCCCTTTCAGGTTCTAGCAAAACTTGAGTGGAGTTTGGATTTGATCTGAATCTTAGGGCAAGGATTCAGCAAAGGTTAAACTATCTGGAAAAATGATCAGCTATAAGGTGAGGCAGTGCAATCTCTTCGGGACATCACCCAATGGAGATTGTTATATGCGAGATTATTTTGCAGTAAATATTTTAGATCTGTCTATGCATAATTAGTTCTTCCTTTTCCTTAGATAGTATAGATCCTGCAAGGTTTTTTTTCAATAGGCTTTTCATAAAATGCGATTTTATGGTTTTTCTTCTTCCGCTGATTTCCTACGTCTGTTAAGCCTAGGGTTAGACGATGTGAAAAAGGCATATGGATGCCTGCTCAAAACCCTTCATGTTCAGGCTTTGGCTAGGCCTAAATTAGGCTTCCATTCTTGTGGATGCCATCTTAGTAACCTCACTCTAATACCACGTGTCTGGATCTCTCCTGTAGATGGAAAATAGACACTAGCATGGGGTGAATAATGTCATCAGATAAAACTTAAGCTTATTAAATTCTCTCCCTCTAAGTCTTCCCAAGAAATCAATTAGAGTAATCTAACTTGATTCTTAATTAACACAATCTCAAATATTTCCAAATAAAAGATAAGTAGTGGTAATGTGAACCAATATGTAAATATTAAGATAGAGCAAAAGAGATAATTAGAACCATGTAAAGACACAAAACTTATCCTGGTTCACCACTCTGGGCTACGTCCAGTCCCCACTCATTTGGGATTTAATACAGTATTCAAAGAATGGTACACTTGCCTCTCTCAACCCGGAGGACTTTACTTGCATTGCACCTAGAGGACTTTACTTGCTAAAAAGTATCCTAGAGGGGAGGTGAATAGGGTGTATGGTACAAATTAAAATTGTATCACACAATGGAATCAATTCGAGTGCACACAATCATAGATTTTAACGGAGATGGCTCCCCGCCTACTCTCTGACCTCAAGCCAGAGGATTTAACCTTTTTTGATAACCCTCGAAAATAAACCTGATCACTTACGGGTTAATGATCCTATAGTTACAACATGATCACACTTTCGAGTGGTGATTTAACCATCTTAACCTGATCACTGTTACGGATGGTGATTGAGCCGTACAAAATATCCAACTTAGAGAATATAGCTCAACGATAACTTCTGGGTGAAATTATTTGGTAATACAATGTCACAAAAATATAAATTTAACTGACCTAAAACTAAAGTAATAAATTATAGAGATATCGCCATAGTGTACTATGCATGTCAGCTCAAATGGTTCATCAATCAGAGTTCTGGATTAAAAGTTATGGCACTTTGAAGTTCATGGTTAGAAATTGCAATTCTAAAATCTGCAGGGACTGTTCTGCACAACTGCAAAATCTGGATCTATGCTTGTTAGCTGAGTAGAAGATGAATATCATCGTTAGGTAAAGCATGAAGTTAAGGCATCCAAGCACAAATGGTTTGTCAATATGAGATTTGTAGAGAAAGTTATGCACTTTTTAGTGACGTCTGTAGAGCTCCTTCTTCCTTTTGCGAATCTGACGATCTCTTTGAAGCTTGGAGAAGGGGAATTCGGCCAACAAGCTAGGAGACGATCTCTAAAGATTTTTTGCCTCTTTGAGATTTACTGGGATCCTTTTCCAAGGGAGGAGTCGTATCCTTTTATAAAGGATAAGAAGTTCTCTTCAATTAGAACATTTTATCTTTAATTCATCAATTAAATTTTCAATCAAATCTTCAGTTATTGGATAGATCTCTTTTATTTAGAAACTCGCCATATGATATGTCGTCAAATTGATTGAAAAACTCTTCTTGAATTTTATATGCACTTGAATCCTATTAGGACTCAATCTTCATATTGCACATTAACTCTAGTAGTCAACTAGAGATATGTGTGCACATGAACTCTTTGAATCCCACTTGCATTAGGACTTTTGAAGTCATCCAAATATGCAAGGACAATTTTTGCATTTAGTCTATTTTTTTAAACTTATTTAAAAAGTCGACCTACTTGAAAACTAATTACCAAAACCGACTAAGTTCTGGGATTGCGCGTGTGGGGGGGCTTTTTGGGCTTTGGACGCGGTTTGAAACCGCATCCAATTTGAAATTTGGACGCGGTTTCAAACTGCGTCCAAAATGAGTCACTCTAATCCGTCGCCAGCACCGGTTCATTTCATTCTTCTTTCTTTCTTTCTTAGTTTCTTCCTTCCTAGCCAAAAACCCTAAAACCCACGTATTGTCCTTCTCCGATCAGGGATTGAAATCTAGCTCTCATCAAGTAGTGACAACCTTCATTAGGTATGATTTTTGTAATTTTTTGTCATGATGCTCTTGATTTCTCCCAAATGTCAATGGGGTTTAGTGTTGATGAAATTTATTTTGTATGCTAAAAATTTAAGCTAAAATTTTAGATGAAACACCATTACAGAAGTATTCGTGTTTCATAATCAAAATTGTAGCATACAAAATTTTATGGAATACCATGTATTTAGTGATGAAATATCAATACAAAATTTTAGATGAAATATCAATCCTTTATATGCTAAATTTTTTTCTACCCAAATGCCATGTATAAATTGAAATAAATTTTAAATGAAACCCCAATTCATGTTAGTTGATTGTAACATTCATCATTAATATCAACATCCATTTTTTTTCATCTTATATATTTTTTCTCGCAGATATGGACCCAGGACCTGTTTCAGATTCGATCTTGAATGAACAGGCACGACATCGTTCAGCAAATATACAGCCTGGAAAGGTATGAACAAAACTAGTGAATTAATATTTTACGCAATGTAACTTTCTTCGTAATTTTGCATGAAGTACAATAACAGTACGTATTTTTTGGTTGTAGACGGATATTTCATTGGTAGTGGACCACACGAGGAAACATACCGCATGGGTTTTAGATGAGCGGGCAGCACACTATATGGAAATTGCCAAGCTTGATGTATTTGCGAGGTTGAAGTGGATATGGTTGGATTGGGCATTACTTTCTGCATTGGTGGATATATGGAGGCCTGAGACCAATACATTCCATCTCCGTCAAGGTGAGATGACGATCACATTGCAGCACGTGTCAGTCATCACGGGCCTTCCTGTTGAGGGCATTCCTATATGGAGAATGCCAACCCGTCCCAATTGGGCGGATTTGATGGAGCGGCTCCTTGGACAGGCATCCACAGAAAACGAAGGAGCTAAGGTAAAACTTAGCTGGTTGCGAGAGACGTTTATGGAGTTGCCTGCCCAAGCCACCCCTGAGGAGATTCGACAATATACTCGGGCATATATTTTGCATATGATAGGCACATTATTGGTGCCAGATCCAAGTAAAGGGTCGGTACATCTCAGATGGTTGACAAAGATGGAGCATATAGAGGGCATTAGAGATTATTCCTGGGGTAGTGCTGTGCTTGCTCACTTGTACGCAGAGCTAAGTAAGGTGGCAAGAAGGGAAACAACTGGGTTATACGCATGCTCCACCTTGTTGCAGGTATACAATTTGAAACTTAAGTTCATTGTAATTTTTTTTATATAGTAACAGTCACTAACAAATTCATATTCACAGGTATGGTCATGGGAGAGATTGCATATAGGCAGGCCGACTTGCTCCCAAGACATATTGGATGGAACCCTCCCTTTAGGGTGCAGATGGAATGTGCCATTATCATTCAGAGAAAACCCCCAGCGGCAACTGGATTTTTATAGAAACGAGCTTGACATGTTAGAGCCTACACAGGTAAGAAGAAGTAAATTTTATACGTTGATGTGATGAACGATGGATTAATATTATGAATTCTGATGAGTTATTCATAATTTTCATTTCCTTTAGGTGATCTGGGAGCCATATCTTCAGAGATATCAGAATCTTCCCGATTTATGTGTTTTAGAAAATCAGAGCTGGCGTGCACGTGTACCACTAGTTTGCTTTGATGTATTGGTGATGCATGTCCCAGATCGTGTTAGGCGCCAATTTGGTATACCGCAGTATATTCCAGAGGCGGTTCCAATCATGCCGGTGAAGACCGGCATGAACCCTAGAGCATGGAATGAAGCCACTGTGGAGCCCCTCATGAAGTGGTACGACAGGGCTGCACATATTGTTGAGCAGGGGGGATGCTGTCAGTTTAGATGTATATATGGAGTGGTATTGGAGGATCACACGACGGTGGATATATAGTAGGCAAGAACCCCAGTATGGTTACATGCCACGTGGTCCAATCGAACGGGAAATGGTAAATAGTAGTTCAACATTAAAATGTTTGTTTGTTTATTTTATTCATAGGTTTCTAATATATATTTTATCCATTTGTTTTACAGACCGACGCACTCAGAATTTTAGAGGACATGTGTACACGTGCTTACGAAGCACGTGACCCAGAGCAGATCCTTCAAATTAGGGATAAGATCGGACAGGTTCTCCGCGGGACACGGCATAGAAGTGAGGATGCAGGACGGCAAGAGCCTGCCGGGGATGAAGCAGGCCCTTCTCACCAGTATCAGGTAGCTGGGGATGAAGGAGGCACCTTTCAACAGTATCAGCCATTTACAGGTGATGAGGCTGGCCCTTCTCAGCAGCTGCAGCCATTTATCGGTTATGATGTCGGTATGTATCAGCAGTATCAGGCGTATACGGAGTATGAAGGCGACCTATCGCAGCATTATCAGTCACATACATGGTATGAAGCCAACACGTCTCAGCCTATTCTGCCATATACCGTAGTCCCTGAAGATGACCCATGTCAGCAGTATCTGGCAGACGAGCCACGACAAACTATGGGAGACGAGCCACATCAGACTCTGGCAGACGATCTACATCAGACTCATGTGCATGAAGCTGACACTTCGCTGACACAACACACCCAACCAGAAATGGAAGGGGACACATCAACTCAGCAAGGTCGGTTTCTCACATACAGGCGTCGTCGGTCTCTTATGAGCAGGATTTTACATAGGGGGGAAATGAATGTAATAAAGCTATTTTCATTGTGTTTAAATTTGTCGAAATGTTATTTAAGTTTGGAATGAAATCTGAAATTTTATTTTCAATGTGTTGTAATATGGGTTGCGTGGAATGAGATATTTTTGTGCTGCGTGGAATGAGATATGAGTTGGATATATGTGGTATATGTCATGGGATATGCGAAATGTGATGGATGTGTGAATGTGATGGGATGTAGGAATGTGAAAGGAGATGGAAGAGTCGTTTGGGGCTGGCAGCAGCTGTTGCTGCTGCTGATTGCACAATTTCAGTGCAATCAGCAAGCTGCTGGGCTGCTGCCAGGTAAGGGCATTTTTGGCCGCGGTTTCAAACCGCGGCCAAAAATGTTCCCAGATTCAGTGCATTTTGGCCGCGGTTTCAAACCGCGGCCAAAATGCACTACATCTGAAACCGCGGCCAAAATGCACTACATCTGGGAACATTTTTGGCCGTGGTTTCAAACCGCGGCCAAAATGCCCTTACCTGGAAGCTGCCTGGCATCTTGCTGATTGCACTGAAATTGTGCAATCAGCAGCAGCTGCTGCTGCTGCCAGCCCCAAACGAATCTTCCATCTCCTTTCACATTTCTACATCCCATCCCATTCACACATCCATCACATTTCGCATTTCCCATGACATATCAAGAAAGTTGCATTTCATTCGAAAAGTAAATAAGATACAAGAATCACATATATCCGATTTTATTCCAAAAGTATATAAGATTTTACATACATAGCATATCCATTACATATATCTTATACACTCCCATTCACATAATATTACTTCAGGTACGTGCACATGGAATTTCTTCAGTCGGATGCAGTATATTACTTCAGGCACGTGAACCGCCTCCTCGATGCGATGGAGCCCTAGAACATTGGCTGAAGTTAGTACACAAGTATTTTCATAAAGACTAAACATGAAATGTGAAAAAGAACATACGATGTTGTGCGTAGAGGATTTTGGCAACGTGATTTCTTATGACCAAGCTGATGATAATTGGTGCATCTATTTTGCTTGCTTCCTTCACGTGGACAATCCATTTCTCCCCGAATCCTTGTCGATCTTGGCCGACCGGGTTGTCTTCTTTTTTCTGGAGGAAGTAAACTGGGACCATCCCACTCCTTCCAGTACCTTTCATCAGGTATGGGGTGAAATTCTGGGATATATGACAGTTGATATTTACTCACACTATACCATGGTGAACAAAATGGCCAATATGATATGTTGGCACCATATTGCTGTCTTGACATTGCGGCGATCACATGGACACATGGCATATGCTGAAGCATAGGAATGTTGCATGAACATGTGCAACCGTCACCTTCTATCGTCACGGTATATGCTTGTGCATCTGTATCCACCACCTGCCACTCAAAGTCACCAAATCTTGTGATGTAGCAACATCGGGCTGCTTGCACACGTGCACCAATAATGTTCTCAGTTTTTGGGGTGAAAGTGGTCGTCCAACGGAGTCCATCAAGCTGCCGATGATAGAAATACTTGTTTAATCTATAAAAGGTTCTTGCAATCAACGATTGTATCGGAATGCTCTAGCTCCTTTAAGAACCCCATTGAAGCTCTCCGAACAATTGGTTGTCATTATACAATAGCGTCTACCGCCATCTTTGTGTTTCACCCACCTCTTTGTATCTGCCCCCAAGTTTGTAGTAATCCATCATCATCTGTAACAGACTCTTTTCTAATCTTTTCACGAAAAAATTATATTTCGACAATTCTGATGCATTGCCAGCTTCCCATAGGTTATTTTCCAATGTAGCTGTTCGGAACCCTTTCGCCATGTAATTTGCAATAACGTGGCGCAGACAATACCTATAGTGTCTAGAACCTGGCCACCCCTCTCGTAGTGCTCTCGGAATACCTTTCATTCAATCGGAAATGAAGGTAATCGTTCGGTTTCTACGGGCACTCGGTATCAACTCATAGATGCAGCAGAAAAACCACTTCCAATTTTCAACATTCTCAGCTGATACTACTGCAAATGCTAACGGAAATAGGCCCCTATTTGCATCCACGCCTGTAGCCACCAGTAAGCACCCTGCATATTTCCCATACAAATGTGTGCCATCAATACTTAGGACCGGCCTGCAGTGTTTGAACCCTTCAATTGATGGTCCAAAAGACCAAAACACTCCTGTAAACTGTGCCACTCTTGGCCCGATAGTTTCATATGTAATTTTATACACTGTTCCATGATTGCTTTTCTTGATGGCTTCTAAGTACTGTGGAAGCCTCTTGTATGACTCCTCCCAATCCCCAAATATCCTCGCTAAAGATTTCGATCTAGCCATCCATGCTTTGTGATATGATATTCTGATGTGTAACATGGCATGAATGGCATCTTGTATTTCTGCTGGTGTCATATCAAGCTTGGTCTTCACCTGGGGCATAATTTTGTAACTTATGAAAGATGATGTGGCTTGACTACAATCAGTATTTTGAGTGGGATTGTTGCAGGTGTGATCATCACCTACTTTTGTCATCTTGAACCTCCCAGCTGTTCTTTTTCCCACCGCTGCATAAATCCTCCAAGGACAATTCATACTCCCCTCATCTTGAGTATGCGGATTCACTTCATGATTCAAGCTACATATCACGGAATAGCAAGTTTTGTTTGTCTTGATTGGTCTAAATGAGACATTGTGCTCGATGCTCCATTCTGTTATTGCTTTTATCAAGTCGATCTTTGTATCATACATATAACCGACGTTGAAAACTCCGAAACTGCTGGGAAGCCTAGGCTCTATCAGATGCCTTTCTTGGGTATTCCTCATAATTGTTATGTTTACCCATTGTTCCTCATCCTCTCCATCTGGCAACGGCTCTTCAAACTGCATATTTGTATTGTCTGCAACAGATGATGTATCCATTCTGTATCATCTGCATGTAGATCGATAGCAACCTGCATGCTATCCTCCCTCACATTCGGATGTTCATCGTCATCCGTGCCATCACTTTCATCATCCACCTGTCTCGCTATAGACGTCGATGCTCCAATATATGTGGGTCTGTCAATATCTTCAAGAATCACATTTTCTTGTGTGGGCATCGTCTCTGGTACAGATGGACCATGAGTATAAGTGGAGTAAGTTGCATTTGCATCATCTCCTTGTCCCGCAACATTCCAACTGCCAATGTCATATGAATATTTGAAATGTTTAGCATATAGAATTTATTTCATACAAATATAACATAAACATATTTATTACTTCAAAACTTTCTATACTTACGTATCCTCTTGTTGGTTATACGAACATCCTTCTCCCGCCATATTCTCTATAGGCATAAAGTCAGCCGAATCATTACCAATATCCAGCATACGAGTAAATGTGCCATGTGGTTCGCTCACTCTGGTGTTGAGTATTGCTTCTTTTTCCACATATATTTCAACTGATCGTTGAACTTCACCCAAGCTATATAGAATCTCCACGTCCCCGTCATCTGATATCTTAACCGATGTAAACCTTTGATCAGTTATTGGCCATTTGCACACCAGATTCAATGCAAACTCCTGCCGGTTTATCCGTGTGCCTATGTATATCCGATCTACTAGCTCGGAATATGTTGACGGTCTTCTCACAATAATTGGTCTCACAGTACCCCCGACATACTTCGGTTCGTGATTTTCATCAATCATTAAATCTCCATCAAAATAGCATGTAACAAACAACATATCACTTGCCATTATTTTAACCCTACACATAATTGACATTCATTAATTTCTCTAAAACCATCAAAATTTGAATTATTTGAAGAACATATATCTTATTATGAAGTAGATTTCTCACCTCAAAATCACCTAGAAGACGCACACCAAATCGCCAAAACCTATGTGAGATGGTTTGAATTTTACTTCGACCAAGGAGTAAAAATCGCTTATGGCCTAGGAAGAAACAAAGGAACGCAATATGCTCCAGGGCAGTAGCCACGAGATGCTGATAACTTGGGCATTGGACGCGGTTTCAAACCGCGTCCAAATTTCAATTTGGACGCGGTTTCAAACTGCGTCCAAAGCCCAAATAGCCCCCCACACGCACGATCCCAGAACTTAGTCGGTTTTGGTAATTTGTTTTTAGGTTGGTCGATTTTTTAAATAAGTTTTAAAAATAAGACTAAATGCAAAAATTGTCCAATATGCAATCCTTCATAAACTCTTACTCCATCATAATTTTACTTTCAAGATAAGTTTAACCAAGTCTTTACTCACATTATCCTCTCCTTCTTTCTTTGACTTTTGTAGAAGATGTTTGACCAATGTAAAATTACCATATTGCCCCTCCATCTTCTACTTGATTTTTGGCCATCATTTGAATCTATAATTCATGGAAAAATTACCATGATGTGATTTGGTCAAGGACCATGTTGAGCATCTTTGGGAAAAATTGAATGATGTGGAAATTACGAATTTGCCCTTTGGTCAATGTAGTCCTGTTTTGATCTGAAAGGCACTCAACAAACACATTAGTAGCATAAGACTTGCTTGTCATCATCAAAATTAAATGTGTAATCTAGTTAGTGGGCTAATTAGGCCAAAAATCTCCTCTTTTTGATGATGGCAAACAAGTATAGAAAATTGATATAAAACAAATATAGAGCTATGTCAAAATATGCACAAGATCTTGAACATGATAAATGCTCCCCTATTTATGTACTCTCATGAATATTTTGACGAGCTCCCCTAAGTTCATGCATATCTCAATTTTTTTTTCTATATCTCTCCCTTTTGTCATCATGCAAAAAATACTCTCTCTTTCTCTCGTGGTCCCTATAGATTTATGCATCAATTTTCTATGTTAATTTTCTATTTCTCTCCCCCTTTTGGCATCAATCGAAAAGGGTAAACATAGGCATGAAAATATCATCAATTTCAATGAAATATTTTTAAGCATACAACATGAAATGAAATTAGCATATCGAAGAAACACTAGATTAATAATGACTTTCACATTAATGTTTACACCCCACTAACTCAAGGCATACACAGCTTCATGGACATCGAAAGCATACAGTCATTTCTCAAATATAAAAAGAGGACATCATCAAATAATTTACTTGAATTATTGGTACATGCGTAGAGAACAATAAAAATCAAACTCATAAATTGTCTTAAAAACCTTTTCTATATTCATCTCTTTGGAATACCTACCAAGCATGATGTAAGGAGACAACAAACATAGGATACCATGATGTTAAATTTCGGGTCCTTTGGAGTTGAGTTGCGCTAAGTGGTTACTTTATCTACCACATTTCACATGCATTGCTCAACAAACCCCGGAAACCCAGTTACTAGTCGCCAGTATCAAAAATATTTTCATATTTTCTTTTTATTTTTCCTTTTTTATTTTCATTGGCCAATTTTTGTCAATATTTCTCTTTGTTTTTCTTTTTCTTTTACAATGTTGTTGTCTCAGAATAGTGACACATGAAGGCAACTACGTATTCGATTCCTATTACATAATTCATCCAAAAAGAATCATATTTATAAGTGTAAAGACAATAAAAAAGAGTTCAAACTTTTTATGGCCTAAACATTATCCAACAATTTTCATAAGTAACATGCCTATATGAACTCAAAAAAATTTAAACAATTAGGCATGCTAACAATGATCAATCAATCGTGCATGATTTGAGTACGTGAATTCTTGAATAACATAAAAAGTCATCATTAAAATCATATTTAATGTTTCTAGGATTTCTAACAAATTTCATACCAAAAGCTCATCAAAAATTTCAACTACATCAATGACAAACATGTATGAATATCTCAATGACTCACATACATGCTCATGCAACATATGAAGTGCCTCATAATGTCATGATCCAATATACATGCATCAAATATGGTATGAACAATGATGAGGATAAAGAATATACCTTCCCAAATATATTTTCAACTTCTTCACCTCTATTTTTCCAAATAAAAAAATCCATTATCCAATACGGGTCTTTTGATCCATCAAATATTTCATTGTTTTCACCGAAACGATATATGCTATCACCCGAATTCTCTTGATGCACCTGCCAGAGAAGATGCACCTTTTGGTATACATTTTTTGGATCCGGAAGTGTTGTGGGATGATTTAATTTTCTTTATATGATTTTTAGGAATCCACACGAAATTTCTGGATGAATACAAGCAAAGAAATCATCCATCACATGTCCTCTTTTATTACAATGCAAGCATGTAACGTTTGAGTGCCTATTATAAGATGATGACATGGTCACTTTATGTATGCTAGATGTATGGCTTATGTATCTAACAAATCTCTTTTTCATGGGTTTCCTAGGCTGTTTATATAGTTGGTTCGTTTTTTAACCTTGGCCTTGTTTGATAGAATTATTATTAGCCCATCTAACATCTCTTTAAAGCTCTTTTATGTGCTAGTGAATTTCTTTACATTGTTGATAATGTTATGATTTTCACTTTCTAGATATTTATTCATAGTCTCGTATTTTTTCTCTTTTTCGCTCATCTTTAATTCACTAGTAATATTTTTACCTTTAATAAAATTATAATTTTATTTTTCTAGATGTTCTAATTTTTATAAATAGCTAGTGACTTTTTGGTTCAAATTTTAATCTTTGAATCTTTAGAATTCAAGGTACCAGCTTTCTCTTTTATCAAATTTGATTTATCATTTTCTAAATATTTAATTTTTCCTTCATAACTAGAGACCTTTTGATTTAAATCTTTAAGCTCATAATCTTTACAATTTAAGATGCTAAATTTTTTTCAGCTCCAGTGCTTAGCCTAGTGGTTGAATCACTAGGCTGCCTCAGTGGAAGTAAGGGTTCGAATCCCACAACCACATGTCCCCTTCTTATTTTCTTTATTTTCCATTTTTGGGGCTCTAATGGAAACCTGGCTTCTCCGTGTTCAGGGTTAAGCGATTAGGGTGGGTGTACCCGTGTTCCATGACCCATGTTTCCTACTTTCTGATGAATCAAAAAAGTTGCTAATTTTTTCATTTAAGTTTTTAACCAAATTAGAATTTACAAGTTCTAACCTAGCTAACTTTTTACTAGCCTCCTTTAATTTTAAAGTTTTGATCTCTGAGGTGGTATCATTAATGTAATGAACAATCTCTTGAGATTCCTGAAATTTAGTAAATAACTCTTCATTTTGACGATTTTCCATAGCAAGTTGTTCGTGTAATGAATCACGTAATTTTTTAAGCTTTACAAATTTAGGTACCAAGTCTTTAAAGAGTTCTATTAGATATTCATAAGATTTTTCCTTGTCAGCAAACATATATTCACTAAAGCTATGGCCCTCAATATTGAAGCGGTTAGATTTTACCTTATCGCTTCCCGCCATAAAACATGTCACTTTGTCGTTTTACACATCGTTATCTAAAGAAAGTTCTTCTGCATCGCTTTCTCCCCATATGGCTAGCCTTTCTCTTTCAAAATTCTTTTTACCATCCTTTTCTTTTCCTCTTATCATAAGAGGGCAACTGGTTTTCATATGTTCCTTTTTGTTGCACCAAAAGCATCTAGGTTGGTATTATAATCTCCATCTTCTTTTCACTCATCGCACCATACATTGCCAAATTTTCTCTTATTATTCATTAAGAATTTTCTGAATTTTTGCATAAGGGTATCAATGTCTTCATCACCTCCCATCTTTGGTGCATTCACAGTACCTACAAAAGGAGAAATCAAATCATCAAAATTTTCATAGGTACTTGTGAATTATCTGTGATAATGTGTGATGTGTTTATACTATGTGCCATATCTAGGAACGAGATTGAACTAATACCGCTATGATACCAATTGAAAAACACCCTAAAGTGTGAGTGAATATGGTGTATGGTACAAAGTAAAATTTTACCACACATCAGAATTAATCAGAGTACACACAATCACATATTATAATGGAGTTGGCTCTCTACTTACTCTCCAACCTCAACCCAGAGGATTTAGCCCTTCTTAATAACCCTAAAAAAGAAATCTGATCACACTTACGGGTGGTGTTCCTATCGTTACAACCTAATCGTACTTTCAGGTGGTGATCGAACCGTCTTAACCTGATCACTCTTACGGGTAGTGATCGAAACGTACAAAATATCAAACTCGAAGAATATAAGCTCAATGATAACTTCTGGGTGAAGTTATTCGTTAACACAATCTCATAAAATATAAATCTAACTTATCTAAAACATAAGTAATAAATCAGAGAAATACCAGTGTAGCTTAGTATACAAGATCATGACCATGTTAGCGTAAACGGTTCATCAATCGAAGCTCTGGATCAAAAGTTATGGCACTTTGAAGTTCAGGGGTTGAACTTGCAATTCTGAAATTTTTAGTGACTGTTCTGCACAACTACCGAATCTGGATCTGTGCTTGCTGGTTATGCAGAAGATAAATATCATTGTTACATAGAGAGTGAAGTTGTGGTTGTCCAGGTGTAAATGGTTCGTTGATCTGAGCTCTGTAAAGACAGTTATGCACTTTTAAGTGATGTCTGTAGAGCTCCTTCTTCTTGTGAATTTGACAATCTCTTTGAAGCTTGGAGGATGGAAATTTGACCAACAAGGTAGGAGATGGTGGATCTAGTAGGTCGGGTAGCTTCTGCTATCTTTTTTTCCATTTGGATTTTTTATGCTCCTAATGTTTTGGGGCATCCCGATAATTATGTACCTGCTTCTGATGATTTTTTGGCTCTTTGAGATTTAATGGGATCCTTCTCCAAGGGAGGAGTCTTATCCTTTTATAGATGATAGGAAGTTCTCTTCAATTAGAACATTTGATCTTTAATTCTACAATTAAATTTTCAATCAAATCTTCATTTATTGGATAGATCTCTTTTATTTAGAAACTCACCATATGATAGGTCTTAAAATTGATTGGAAACTCTTCTTGAATTTTATTTGCACATGAATCCTATTAGGACTCAATCTTCATATTGCACATTAACTATAGTAGCTAACTAGAGTTGTGTGTGCACATGAACTCTTTGAATATCACTTGCATTAGGACTTTTGTGTTGAATCATGTGGATGGTAAACAACACTAGAAGGGGGGTTGAATAGTGTTGTACAAATAGAAAACTTTTTTTATCGTTAATAATAGAATAATTATAACTCTTTTAATGTTGCCTAAGAAACCAAGTAGAGTGATCTACGCTTGGTTCTTAATCAACAAGTTAATCTTAAAAAGAATAAGTTACAAGCAAATAAATCGTTATACACAAAGAGAATTATTACACAGCGGAATTAAAAGAATGATCTTTGTAATAATAAATGAAGAGTTACTAAGATATAATATTAAAAAATGAATAAAAATTCTTGTACAAAGAATATTGACAATCAAAGAAAAGCAAACGTAGAGACAAGCGATTTTTATCCTGGTTCCCTGCAACCTAGGTACGTCCAGTCCCCAACCAATCCGGTACGAGATTTAATCCACTCTTGCCTTGGCAATACAATTACCTAACTCCACTTGTTAGGATTTCTATCGATACAGCCTTAACTAGGAGTTTCCAACCACCTAGACTTGTCTAGGATTTACATGATCCCTTAACACAAACGGGAATCCACAAAGAAACAAAGTTCCAATTCACCACAATATTGGTGGAGATTGGTTTACACCAGAAATTCTTTAGCCAAGATAAATAATGCAATTGTGCGTTACGTGGCTAAAAGAATTTAAATGGATCTTTAGATCACGCAAAGTATATGAAATGATTTATTGTGATCTAGATCTCTGGTTTTCAAAATCATTTCAAGAATTAAAAATAAGGAATAATGGATTTTAAAAAACAATTTAAAATAGCCAAAATAAAAATGGATCTCGAAAAGAATTTCAGAATTAGAACTTGTGCTCAGAAAATAAAAACAGAAATTGGCTATTAGCGTTGAGAGCATTGAGAGCGATGAAATCTTTAGAAGAGAATTTTAGCTCAAGAATAATAGAGAGATTAGGTCTATTAGAAATTATCTCAAGGGCTCTATTTATAGCGTTTCCGAGGTGATTTCAAATTTCAAAAACGTTTGACTTTCAGTCCATCAAATGAGGAGTGAAATCAGGAAGTCAAAATGCAGAAGAAAAGACAGCTGGTAGTCGACTCCCTACTGAGGTAGTCGACTCCCAGAGAATTTCATTGAAAATTTTGCTCTCAGCTAGTTGTCGACTCCCTCTTTTGGTAGTCGATTCCCAGAGCATTTTTTACTGAAACTCGATAGGAAAATGCGTAATCAACTCCTGGGTGTTTGGAGGTTGACTACTAAGATTTAAATCAACAAGCTAATGCTCTTAAGAGTTTTAAAAAGATTTAAAATTTTTTCGCTTCGAAATCATTTTTGTGTGTGCAATATTACTTGGCTTTAACATAATCTTAAAGAGACCAACTCACACACTAGACTTAAACGAGACCTTCAGGAAGCCGAACAGATGTCTGAAGTAGATGCACGCTTCTCTTGAATTTGAGTTCTTCTTCAATTTATCTTGAGCACTTGCATGAGCTTCATCATTGAGCTATACTTGTGCTTGACGTAGAGCTTGCAAATTTCCTCTCCTTCTTCCGTGTGTGGTTGAGCTTCTTCGGAGTATGCATAAAGCTATCAATCGCACAACATGCACACTAAGTTAAAGTGTAATTAATACACTAACATCATTTGGTGTGTTCATCATCAAAACCACTTAGGGGTAGGATTCGATTTCCCATCACTATCCCCCTTTTTGATGATGACACCCAAATGAAAAATAGAATGAATACTAGCTCAATAAAATACCAAGTAAGATAACTTACCCCCCCTGCTTAGATGAGGCACTCCCCCTACATCAAAGCTGGTTAGCATATTAAGATATTCATTCACATTTTTGCATTTACTCTTTTTCTCCCCCTTGTCATCAATCAAAAAGATGACAAAAAATAATATGTTGAACATAGATAATTAAGTTTATTCAACAAACAAAGCACACATTAAGATTAGGAGAGACGCAAAATTCTTCAATCAAGATACTTCCAGGTAATTCAAGATACTTCAAAATAATTCAAGATAATTTTCTACAAAACAAAGTTAGTAGATATATGACATGAATAATATACTAATAATTCAAAGCATGTCATACCATAAGCATAAGTTCAAATCGTCACACCACAATAAGCGTTATTACAGACCAAGAACATTGTTTTCAAAAACCATTGTTTTAAAACCAAATGATTCAAATGAGTTCAAGATGTTCATCCATTCTTCTTTTCCTTCTTCAGTTCCTTGATTTCATCAAGGATTAAGCTCAGAGTCTTTTCGGTCATTTCATTGCTTGACGCCATAAAGTCTTTAAAATTATCCACCTTCTGGTTGAGTTCTTCAAACCCTTTTTCTTGAGAAAATTTTAGATTCTCAAGTTTCTTCAAGAGCATGTCTTGAATCTCAACAATATAATCAGGCACATCCTCGGGTGGCGCTTCTTATTCTTCTTCTTTTTCACTTTCGTTCTCTTCTTCATCTGAATCAACAACAATAGGTTTCTTACCTTTCCTCCTTGAGGTTGAGCTAACTTCTCCGACTAGCTTCTCTTCTGGAACATTTTGATCGAGGTCTCTGTGAATACCCATTCGGTCGAGTGCATGCACATCAAACACACGGGCAGGTTCCAGAACCTCGGTTTAATTATCCAAAGGAATGTCATATGCATTGAAGAGGATGGTGAGAAAGTGACCATGAGCTAGAGGGGATGCAAGTCTATTGGAAGCAGCAGATGAAAGAATTGAGTCCATGATAACTCTGGACCAATTGACTCGAATATTTCCAAGCAGATCATAGATGCACTTAGCTTGTTTCTCAGACAGTACAGAGTGACTGCCAGACTTTTGGGTTATATTGTATGATGAAATATTTGTCAGAATTCTACCAGAATAACGAAGATCCCCATATGGTAGTTTAGTTAAGAAAATTTTTCCAGGCAAGTACATTTTATCCAATGTATCCCCATCGATCATTTTGATCTCATATAGCAGTTTTCATGTAAAAGGAATTCTGAAAGCATGTCCTAATGATTTAACGGTAATATCAAGCTTGGTGTCTAGGACTTTGGTGATGAAACAAAATTTAGCAAGATCGGTGTCCATGTTAGCATAGAATAAGTGGACAAGTCTTGGATAGCAGAAATACATGTTATCAGATGAAAACAAATTAGACAGATTTTGGAACTCTAGAATACTATCAATGCCGTAGTTTTCAACATCCTCAAGTTTGACAAATCTCTCATGGAGAATTTACCCTTTGGTGATATTGATAAACTTGTCATAACTAGTTGATTTAAAGAAATATGGTTCAATGATCTCTCTTTCACTTAGAGAGGGATCATTGGTCTTCTTCTTCTTTCCAATCACTTTCTTAAAAGGCATGTTGATAGTAAACTAATGTATGAAGGATTTCAAAGAGGCAAAATGAAGTATTCAAGATAGGAGATAAAGATTATACCTTGATCTTTGAAATTCTCTTTGAAAGAAGATGAAGAAATGCGGATTCCTACCAAGAGAGATCAAACACCCAAGAGAAATTCAAGGAGATGAACACAAGGTGGTAGTCGGCTACCTTATGGCTTGGGCTTGGTGGTTTTTATGTTCTGGATGAAGAGAAGTGATGATGTGTGGCCATTGGATCAAGAGGATGAATGGTTGAGATCTATTCTCTTAATGGGTTTAAGTCATTCTTCGGATATGAATCTAATAAGCTCAATGAAACCCAATATGAGTTAGAAAAAAAATCAGAAAATAAAACACAGATTTTCGCAACAACACTCTGGTAGTCTACTCCCTATGGGTGCTAGTCGACTCCCTGCTGGGTTGAGCTGTTTTCTCATCCCGAGGGTTTTTGACGCACATGTTTGAGTGTTTTACAGAAAATCTTTCACATGAAAACATACTAAGCATTTATAGGCATTATACGAAGCACAAATAAATTTATGCAAATCATATTAGCATTCATATTGCGAAGTAATTATATTTTCCTCGCAAACCGTTGATGCAATTTTTTGTTCCTCCTCCTTGGGTTTAGAGTAACTGAAAGTATGATCGTTTATGGTACTCTTTATTCATAGAGTCCAAGGGGTTAGCCTTTAGGAAACCAAACCCAATAAGCTTTAGTTCCTTCATTAGAAACATAATTGTAATCTTTGCTCAAATGAACTTTCTAGACAAAATTGATTACGTAGGTTTTTCGCTTTTGATCTGTCAGGTTCTTCGGTATCCAAATGTTCAGAAAATTTTGGTTAGTATGATGCATCCTAGTATGCTTAGCCCTTTTTTGTTATGATTAGAATCATAGCCAAGTCTTGTCTTGCAAGATGATGCTTTTTGACTATTTATTAAACTATCTAACTTCCTTCTTCCTTTATTGAAATTTTCAACAATCTTCATCGTAGAATCATATTTGTCTTTAATAGATACGGGAAGATTATCCAAACTTTCAATTTTCACTCTCATTGATAGAATGTCTTTTTCTAAAGAATCATTCTTCTCTTTCAAAACATTATTCTCTTTAATAAGCTCTTCCTTTTCTTTAGTATCTCTTTTAACAATTCTAAGTGTTCCCCTATGTTCTTTTATGAGCTTTTCATGCATTAAGCACAGCTCCTTATATGCTCCTCTATAGTCCATGTCTTCATCATCGCTTGATGATGAATCACTATTGTTAGATGATGAGTCATGTAACGAACTTACCTTTGATGACGTGGAGGCTAAGAAACATATATGGGATGTCTCTTTTCTCTCATCTTTATCGTCTGATGAAGATTCGTCTGATGTAGAATCATCGCTTTGATCGAAGGCTGCATAAGCTTCCTTTCTTGGTCATTGAAGTTTGTTCCTTCTATTGCTCATTCTTTCAT
Source organism: Scilla litardierei (assembly GCA_030789695.1). Taxonomy (NCBI): domain Eukaryota; kingdom Viridiplantae; phylum Streptophyta; class Magnoliopsida; order Asparagales; family Asparagaceae; genus Scilla; species Scilla litardierei. The sequence continues at coordinate 361,588,235 of CM061142.1, read as the reverse complement.
TGTTCTCTCTATTCTTCCCACGATCTTTGTGGTCTCGGTTGTTCGTCTCCAAGGGACAATCTCTTTCACGTGCCCTGGTTTGTTGCAACCAAAATAGAGAATACTATTAGTAGGACGAAATGAGTGTTTACCATGCTTGTAATAAAATCTTTGAAGTTCTTTGAGACAAAAGCAATGTGGTCTTCTTTGTCGGTATAATCGGAGTCTTCTTCTTGAGCTTTGAACGCTTGGTTCTTTTTCTTTGCTTCTCCTCTGTCTTCTTGTCTTCTTCAAGTTCTATCTCATACAGCATGAGGTTTCCCATCAGTTCTTCAATGGTGAGATCCTTCCCGTTGTGAGCTTCTCGAATGGCTGTTGTCTTTCCCTTCCATTCGGGTCTGAGAGATCAAGTATGTTCCTTACCTGATCATACTCATATAATTTCTTACTTAGACCTGCAAGCTCATTGGTGATATTAGTAAAACGAGTATTCACATCGGCGATGCTCTCTCCTTCTTCCATTTTAAAGGATTCAAATTTAGAGTACAAAAAATTAATACGGGACTATTTTACCTTTTCGGTTCCCTCATGACTTACCTGAAGAGTATGCTATATCTGATGTGTCGTCTCGCATTGAGAGACACGATTGAATTCATTACTTGTCACAGCGCTAAATAATGTGTTCTTCGCTTGGCATTGAGTTGGCCTTCTTCTTTTCGTCGGCTGACCATTTTCCCGTGTCGACTTCCGTAGGCACTTTGCAAGGGTTCTTGGTGACGATCCAAGCTTCAATGTCTAGTGACTATAGGTGAGTCTTCATACGGATCTTCTAGCTTGCGTAGTTCGTTCCATTGAACACGGTGGTCACATGGTATTGAGACCTTCAGAGTGGAATGATTTTGACGCCATCGCGTTTTAAGCATTGCTCTGGTACCAAGTGTTGGATCCTGTGGATGGAAAACAACACTAGAAGGGGGGTTTGAATAGTGTTGTACAAATATTAAACTTTTTTTATTGTTAATAATAGCACAATTATTACCCTTCTAATGTTTCCTAAGAAACCAAGTAGAGTGATCTACGCTTGGTTCTTAATCAACAAGTTAATCTTAAAAAGAATAAGTTACAAGCAAATAAATATGTATACACAAAGAGAATTACTACACATCGGAATTAAAAGAATGATCTTTGTAATAATAAATGAAGAGTTACAAAGATATACTATTAACAAATGAATAAAAATGCTTGTACAAAGAATATAGACAATCACAGAAAAGCTAACGCAGAGACAAGCGATTTTTATCCTAGTTCGTCGCAACCTGGGTACGTCCAGTCCCCGACCAATCCAGTACGAGATTTAATCCACTATTGCCTTAGCAATACAATTACCTAACTCCACTTGTTAGGATTTCCAATAACAAAGCCTTAACTAGGATTTTCCAATCACCTAGACTTGTCTAGGATTTACACGATCCCTTAACACAAACGGGAATCCATAAAGAAACAAAGTTCCAATTCACCACAATATTGGTGGAGATTGGTTTACACCCGAAATTCTATAGCCAAGATAAATAGTGCAATGGTGTGTTACGTGTCTAAAAGAATTTAAATGGATCTTTAGATCACACAAAGTATATGAAATGATTTGTTGTGATCTAGATCTCTGGTTTTCAAAATCCTTTGAAGAAAGAAAAATAAGGAATAATGGATTTTGAAAAACAATTTAAAATAGCCAAAATAAAAATGGATCTCGAAAAGAATTTCAGAATTAGAACTTGAGATCAGAAAATAAAAACAGAAATTGGCTATTAGCGTTGAGAGCATTGAGAGCGATGAAATCTTTAGAAGAGAATTTTAACTCAAGAATAATAGAGAGATTAGGTCTATTAGAAATGATCTCAAGGGCTCTATTTATAGCGTTTCCGAGGTGATTTCAAATTTCAAAAACGTTTGAATTTCAGTCCATCAAATGAGGAGTGAAATCAGGACGTCCAAATGCAGAAGAAAAGACAGCTGGTAGTCGACTCCCTACTGAGGTAGTCGACTCCCAGAGAATTTCATTGAAAATTCTGCTCTCAGCTAGTAGTCGACTCCCTCCTCTGGTAGTCGACTCCCAGAGCATTTTTCACTGAAATTCAGCTAGGAAAATGTGTAATCAACTCCTGGGTATTTGGAGTTTGAGTACTAAGATTTAAATCAACTAGCTAATGCTCTTAAGAGTTTTAAAAAGATTTAAAACGTTTTTGCTTTGAAATCATTTTTGTGTGTGTTCAATATTACTTGGCTTTAACATAATCCTAAAGAGACCAACACACACACTAGTTTTCGACGAGTCCTTCAGGAAGCCGAACAAATGTTTGAAGTAGATACGCGCTTCTCTTGAATTTGCGCTCCTCTTTCATTTAGCTTGAGCACTAGCATGAGCTTCATCATTGAGCTATACTTGTGCTTGACGTAGAGCTTGCAAATTTCATCTCCGTCTTCCGAGTGTGGTTGAGCTTCTTCTGAGTATGCAAAAGGCTATCAATCGCATAACCTACATACTTAAGTTATAGTGTAATTAGTACACTAACATCATTTGGTGTGTTCATCATCAAAACCACTTAGGGGTGGGATTCGATTTCCCATCATTTTCAAGTCACCCAAATATGCAATCCTTCATGAACTCTTCCTCCAACATAATTTGACTTTCAAGATAAGTTTGACCAAGTCTTTGCTCACATTATCTTCTCCTTCTTTCGTTGACATTTGTAGAAGAGGTTTGACCAATGTAAAATTACTAAATTGCGCCTCCATCTTCTACTAGATTTTTGGCCATCATTTTGAATCTATAATTCATGGAAAATTACCATGATGTGCTTTGGCCATGGACCATGATCTTTGGGCATCTTTGGGACAAATTGCATGGTACGAAAATTATGAATTTGTCTTTTGGTCAATGTAGTCATGTTTTGATCTAAAAGTCACTCAACAAACACAATAGCAGCATATGATTTGTTTGTCATTATCAAAACTAAATGTGTGACCTAGTTAGTGTACTAACTAGGCCACCACTTGCCTTACAAACCAAGGATTTGTACAACCATAACCTCACCAAGTAAGGATTTTCAAACTCGCCTCTTTAAAAAGCGGACCTCACCACACAAGGATTTTGCCAACCAACATATGACTACATAAGTGTGGATTGTCAACTTTCACTTTGATGACTGAAGTACAATGGTCCTAAAGCTAATAAATTGAAGCTATAGTGTGGATGTGTGGCTAAGGAGATGTTCTTTGATATCGAAAGAATAGAGATGAAAGCTCTAGGGAGATCAAAGAATCAATGCCAATAATTTGCTGAAAAGCTTTAGAGCATTTTAGCCAAAGAGATGTTTTTCTTTGAAAAACTTTTGAGCACAATAAGGCATAGAAAGATTGTTTTTCTCTCTGAAATTTCTCTTAAAATCTTGTTACAAAACCTCAGATAAAACCCCTATATATAAGCCCTTAATCTGCACAAGACAGATTGATAAAACTGACATTCAAAGGCTAGAAAAATGGCAAGTCAAATGTGACCATTATAAGACAAACAGCTAGTACTTGTCGACCACTATACATTGACTGGTTGACTAGTTGGTAACTAGTTGACTAGTTAATGTACATTAAACGACTATTTAAGCATGTCACTAGAAGTATATTACTCTCTCTCTTAAAACCAGGTGACCATAGTTCATGTTCTAATCGACCAATGTTCAACAACTGGTCGACTAATCTCATAGCTACAGTCGACTAATTTTTGACATGATTCTAGCTAATTTCTAGGCTATGTAGCTAGTTGATTGAGTATTAGAGTGGTCAAATAGTCTACATGTTTAAGCATGTGCTTGACCTTAAAATTGGAAAATAAATTTTGAAAACATTTAAAATCATTTTCATAAGTGTGTGACAGCTTCAATTTGATTACTTTAACTATATAAAGACAAGTTACAAAAGTATACAATAACTCACTGTCACGCCATGCTTTCCATTATACTTGGGAGCGAGGACGCGAGCGGGTCCGCATGGGCTGGAGCAGTTAAACTCCAACCCAATAAGCGTCTGTAAGTAAACCATAAGCCGGTCCTTGCATGCAACTCAGAACAATATAGAATTTTATTATTATTACATCAATGTCTGGATTTACATGTACACAAATAAGGCCTAACATGGCCATTAGAAACAGAAACACGAAATGAATTTACACCTGAATAAGATTACAACAATTAATAAACTATAGCAGAGCTGGAAGGCATGATGTTCTTCCACAGGGGATCCCGTACTCCTGGTCAACTAGCTCAACTTCAAAGCGTGCTTCTCTGCAAAATCTGTTTAATACCTGACGTAAATTTCACAAGATAGAAAACAAGGAAATATACGTCAGCGATGGTCGCTTGGCAGGATTTAAAACATTAGTAGAAATGACCCTCGGCAAGGTTTCAAAAGCATTTCATGATATTTACAGCATTATAAGAATGAATGAACAACTAGCATTTCAAAGAAATTAAAACAAAGATGGAAGTTTTATTAAAGGCGATAACATGGCATTTCTATTTTTAAAAGGAAATAACAACAGTGTTAAACAGCTAAAACATGTCAGACTATTTAAAGAAAGCAGTAGCAGTTTTAGACGTTAACATGCTCGATATATCCATTTCAATCTATTCGATAGTGTGTGCAAGTTCGTGGCTAAGGTTAGTAAGTGGATCTATCTTCAGGTGCCCCCGAGAGTGGTCCATTTCATTAGACATCTAGTAAGTGGATCTATCTTAAGGTGCCCCTGAGAGGTAGTCCATTTACTATCGGCTAGTGCCCGCGAACCCAACCCCACCCACGTGTACTTTTATTGTCTGGACCACGAGTCAGATACAGCCAACCGAGCCATCAGGAGTTATAATACTGGAACGAGCCAGATGAGTCAACAGACTCTATTGTTAATGTTCTATGATTTGCTAAGTCTTGGCGTGCAATGTCTATGATTAGCCAAACCGGCCAGCAAGTCTATAATGTGTCTTTGGCAATTTACAAGCATTTATTAATTAAAAATGTCCCCACACATGCACACATATGTTTTGATCTCGTCAACTAACTTAATGAAAGTATCCACACACGCACACACACAGATATTTATCTCACAATACACGAAAGTAACCGCATGGAGTTGGTTGTCACAATTAGATGAAACAATATTTTAAAATATGTAAAAAGTACACACTTGCATATCCTAATATCTCAGTTAAACAATTAAATGCAACGATTATAATATATGTAAAAATGTACACTTGCCTGTTTTCTGTGAATTGGGTGTCAATGAGTTCGTCGGAAGGCGCGAACGTGTCTGCGAGGTTGGATTCCCCATATTAAAATAAAAACTAACTTATATATAATAAGCTAACATATGATGTACGTATTATAAACTTGTATGTGCATATAACAATAATTATAACACTGTGTAAAACTTACTGGTTATATAATATAATAAATATATATAATAATGTAAAATACTGTACCAACTTCATGTTTACTGTTCATATATGTAAACTTATATATATACATATATCTTACTGTTATAATATATAAAATAACCTAACTAATGTGTAATATAATGTAACCTACTCACGCATCACATAGTATCAACATCAGCTCCATGGGATCGGGTTGGCTCCTACGCGCGTTGGACCATGTGATCGTCCAACGCGACGTGGACCGTTCGATCAACCCTTTTTGTGGGCCCCACCACCCACATTTTGCTCTGCAAAGAAAAAAAGAAAAAAGAAAAAACAAAATGTGGGTGGTGGGGCCCACAAAAAGGGTTGATCGAACGGTCCACGTCGCGTTGGACGATCACATGGTCCAACGCGCGTAGGAGCCAACCCGATCCCATAATATTTGACATGCGTAGAACTTGCCATTTTCGTTCCTTCGTTTTACGCTTACCTACAGGGGGGTCATGGCTTCAACGGCGACGGTATGTGCACCAGAGTCGGTGTTGATGGCGGCGAGCCCATGATGACGACTGAGAGGCCATGAGTTGCCGTCGAGTTGGAGAGTGTTGTCGACACCCAAGGGGGATCGGTGACCTCGTGGCAATGTTCGACGGCATCGGAGTCGTTGCGCACGGACGAAGAGGCGGAGTGAGGTGGAGTCGAAGGGTTGGACGACAAAGTTTTCGATGAAGCTTAGTGAGGTCGCAGGCTTTGTTGGCGAGCTGGGGCGGTGCGAGGTTGGTAGTTGCTAGTGGCGTTTTGGTGTCGAGCAAAGGAGAGGTGGTGTGGGGTTTTAGCCCGAGGAGGAGGCCTGGGCTGAGGTCCGGCGATAGGGAAGTTAGTTGAGGAGGTAAGAGGGGATGGGTTTCGGGTTGAGAGGAGATGCGAGGTGGTCTGGTTTATGGGCTCCTGAGTGTCGAGGTGACGAATGGAGATATAGAGGGCGCGTAGAGCTGCGTGGCTACGAAGGTGGTGGCCAGAGGGTAGAGGGTTCGGAGGGTCGAGGCTGGTTCGGTAGGTCGTTGGCGGAGGCTTCGGGGAGCAAGGAGGGCCACCGGAGCTCAGGGGTATGGAGCTGTCGAGCTTGTGGATGCTGGCTGCCTGCGGTTTATGATGGAGAGGAGGTGGAAGGTCACTGCGGCAGGACTGTACGGGTCTGTGGAAGCTGCCGGAGTGGCACGTGGAGTTGGCGTCGGGGTGAGTGGCTGAGGGGAGGCTGGCGGGTTTTGCTTTCGAGTGAGAGGGGGTTCAGCTCTTGGACGTTGGAGAGGCGACGTGGTGAGGCACACGGGTTCGTTTGAAGGGGAGAGGAGCGGATGCACTGGGGGTTTAATAAGAAGAGAAGAAGAACGTAGAGGGGGCGCACATCGTGCGGGATCGTGGGGGAGGTTATGATCCCATGCATGGGTTAGTTGAGGGGAGAGGGCACACGTGGGTAGGGGAGATAGGATCAGTTAGTATAACAATTGTTAGGATATAATAAGAACAGGTTAGTTAGGATGATAAAAATAATTAGTTTGAAATTAAAATTTAGTTACAAAGTAATAATAATAATAATGGTTAGGTTTAAAAGATAACGATAGTTAAAGAAATTAAAATTTGAATTTTAAAAAGAATAGTTTAAAAATAATAATAATCAGATTTACAACTTCGCCCCTGGACATCCAAAAATTACAAACAAAATACGGGGCGATCGTGCCTTCGAGAGGATCGTAAATACGGGGTCCAATCGCGAGTCTGAACTACGGATAATACATTAAAAATCAAAGTGGAAAATACCCACAATCCAATACCACAAGGGGTTACATACGAAAATACGTACGACAGAAATGTGGCCGTTACTTCCTACACACCTTAAGAAAAATTCCGTAATATTATAGTATCAAGGAAACACCTGATAGACGAAGGATGAACGTAATATTATAGTATCAAGGAATGTCACGCCCCGCTTTCCAAAACGAAGGAGGCAAAGTGTGACTAAGGCCCGCTTGGGCCTGAGCTGTGAAGCTCGGACCCAATAAGCGTCTTTAGGGGGTACCATTATAAAAACTTCAGGTTCTTGCATTAATAAAATTCGGAACAATAGGAAGTACAGAAAGGAAAAGGCATTTATTAAATTAGAGATATAATATCCAGCGAGTACAAAGTCTAAAAAGAAGCCTAAGCATATCAACAAACTATCTAAAAGCAAACTAAAAGCAGTAACCTCTGAAAGTGACGACTAAAAAGACCTCATGGTCTGGTCGTCGTCCGGTACGTACTCTGGGTCGACGTCCTCGGCTCCTCGTACTCCAGTGAGTCTGCCTCGTCCACGAACTCTGCCTGAACACCTGACGTACAGTACCCAAGAGAAAAGAAACTGTACGTCAGGTAAAGTCTACAAGAAGGGTTAGACTCTACTGCAAGTGCACCAACTATTAAACATTGGTTTACTGGTTGATTAGCATGCTGGGGTTATAACAGACAGTTTACTGGTTGTTTAGCATGCTAAGGTTATAATAGGATGACAACAGAAAGTAACGCAGCAAGGAAGTAAAACGCGACAAGTAGTAGTCGTAGCGTGTGCTACCAACTACGGAACTAACCTACAGGAGTCAAGACAAGTCGGGACGTGACGAGACAAGACAAGACAAGACAAGTGAGACACGAAAGGGTTCACGCCTTACGGTTCGAGGGGATCAGACCATCTTGCTGTCACTACTACAAAATGGACCTTTAATAGCACACCTTTAATAGCGCTTGCCAATTATAAGCGCTGTTAATTAGAGGCACACATATTAGACAGCGCTTCTTTTTGCAAGCGCTGTTAAAGGTCGGAGAATAGACATCGCTTCTTTCTGCAAGCGCTGTTAAAGGTCTGACAATAGACATCGCTTATTTCTGCAAGCGCTGTGTATTAGAGACACAGATAATACACAGCGCTTGTAGAAAGAAGCGATGTTAAATGTCAGACAATAGAAAGCGCTTCTTTCTACAAGCGCTGTTATAGGTCCAAATAGACAGCGCTTCTTTAGAACAAGCGCTGTTAAAAGTCCCAATAGACAGCGCTTGTTTAATACAAGCGTTGTTAAAGGCCACCCTTTAGCAGCGCTTACACAACAAGCGCTGTTAAAGGGGGTCCTTTAACAGCGCTTGCATAAACAAGCGCTGTTAAAGGCCCCCCCTTTAACAGCGCTTGTTTGTCAAAGCGCTGCTAAAGGGTGGCCTTTAACAGCGCTTGTATTAAACAAGCGCTGTTAAAGGTATTATATTTTCACGGTTTCACAATATCCGCGCAAGTATCTCTTTTCACGGTTTCGCAATAGATCTTGGCTTTTGGTTCGAAGCCCCGAAGCGTGTATCTCTCCGAAGCCCCGAAGCCCCGAAGCCCCGAAGATCTTGGCTTTTGGTTTCGCAATAGATCTTGGCAATAGATCACGGTTTTGCAAGTGTGTATCTCTCCGAAGCCCCGAAGCCCTACTCATGTAATCACGCAAGTAACCTAATATCGCTCCGAAGCTCTGAAGCCCTAGGATCGTGCAATTGATAGCGATTACGACCGCTGCCATCTTCGTGCGCTCCGAAGCCCTAGGATCGAGCGCTCGATAGCAATTATCACGGCCGCTGCCATCTTCGTGCGCTCCGAAGCCCTAGGATCGTGCGCTCGATAGCGATTATCACGGCCGCTGCCATCTTCGAGCGCTCGAGAAGCCATAGAGCGACCCCTAGCCATAATCCATCTTCCATCTTCGTGCGTGAGTAACCCAAGCCCTATTCCCACTTCCATCTTCGTGCGCTCGAGTTTTGCTTATTGACCTGAGGTAATTTCTATGGATTTCGTTGATTTGTTTTGTTCATGCCTTTCTGAATTCGATTTGGGAAGTTAAACTATTGCTTATTGTAGTCTGATGGTAATTTTCATATGCTATGCTTCTTGATTTGGGAATTACCTAATATTTAAGCATGACAAGCTTTTTGGCATAAGCAATGATCATTAGGATAAGATTATTTTTTCCGAGGTGTTTGCTTAGGTGTTCATGGGCAATTAAATAAGTTTTATATAATTATAGGTCTGTTTATGATGGCCCCAAAGTTTTTATTTGTTTGTTCATTTTTAAAGTGCAGCATATTAATTTACTAATCTTGATCATGTAATTGTATGGTTTGTAGTAACCAAAACTGCAGCTAGCTAGCTTATTCTTAGTCGCTTTCTTTTATGAAAATTAACTAGCTATATGGAGAGAAATTTCTTAATACTTCTTCGATGTTGGAAGACAGTGAATTATGTCAACAAAAATTCTGATATTTTAAACGTCTTAAATTTCAAATTTAGAGAATTTGTTGTTAAGTAATCAAAGTCACAGATTGGAAAACTATTGGTCAATAAAAATATCATGATGATATTTTGATTTTTTGATTTGAATTAAAACATCTATTTCCTTCTTAAAATATCATATATTGTCCTAATAGGAATGTCCATAGTCCATACCCTTAATATTCTATTTAGTTATGAATCATTAAACAATTTGTTCTGAATGAAAAAAGAATATATGCATAATATATAGAAATTGATTATGCCTATGTGAATTTTGAACTTTGAACTATATGTAATTTTTTAACTTTAAATTTGAAACAATTTCTTTTGCTTTTTATACCCTTAGATTTTCTTTTTGAGCACATTCTATTGGTTCTATCAATATTTCTTGGTTGTGAATTTGTTTTGAGGATTTTGATCATCTACATTTTGTCAACTAGCTTCTTTAAGTCTTGATGTTGTTTTAAACCTTCTCTTCACTCACATTTTTCTTTTACATTCATCAGTGGTGTGATGGTTATGCTTCAAAAAAGTGATATCGGAACTTGTGATCATCACACAACAAAGAGGTTCTCCAACATACTTATATTGGGATATAAGATTTTCTTGACACTCACAAATTACTAATGAAAAAAAATCTTCCATGCTAAACTCTATATTATACCCATACCAAATCGAAAAAATCTTCCAGGCAAAAAAATGGTCAAATGTTATCAACTTGTTAGTAAATGCTCTTTATTCTTGTATCAAAGTCATTGAAATGCTTCTTATATGCCTAACTTTGGCTTAACTATGCTTAAGCCTGAAGTAGTGGTTATGATTGTACTAAATTTTCAATCTCTCTGAAAGCTTTGACCATGATTCTATCTCAAATCTGTCATCTTCTTTGTACATAGATTGAAGGGATGTTTTTTCTGAATGAACCCGTTTTTTAGTTTAGTTTGGTAACCTGGTTTAGAGGCAATAATGATGATGACCTACTAAAAAAGTTTACATCTAAGAAAAAGTTTACTTCTAATTCTTGATGAAAAAGCAAGGCGAGCTCTGATGGTCTACATTCTTACAGACAACTAGCTTGCATGTATTCTTTGTCACATGATTAAATTGGAGAGATCTGAGACTCCAATTAATTTTTAGCAATGTCTTTATATAATTATTATTTGTATTATATTCAACAAAAGTGGCCATATGCCTTGTTTACGCAGGGTTACAAGTATACATATGCATAGGATTCAAAACTCATTCATAATTTATTAGAAATTGATCCTTTTTTGGCTTAGTAGATATGATATGATCATATTCTGGGATCAGGGATCCACCAAATGCATCTCATCCATCGCATACTGCACAAGAGGATATTTTTCATCATCAATATGTTGCCAGTGCAGATCCTAGCTCCAGTTAAAGCACTAGTTCTAGTAGGATGTAGGGTCTGACTCGGTAGCGAGTAAATTTGCCTGGTTTCAGTTGTGGATGATTGTGATTGGTGGTAGCAGGTATATATACCTTATTATTTTAATTAATGAAAGGATTATTTTATGAGATACTATCAATTCATGTTCCAATTTGTATGAATGCAGTGTAATTTCTCTAATTTAGATATTATTAGATAGTCCATGATCATAGTGAATGGAATATGGAATAGAGCATGACCAACATTTAGCGTTGTGACATCAGAGCGCAAGCAATATATGTGGGACACAACTAATGTAATTCATACAATTTGGTACTTATATATGCAATTTATTTTTATCATTATGTTTTTATATATATGTTCAGTTTTTTATAGCAATTGTATACCATGTATAAATTTTCTACGAGGAGTGTGCTTAAGCGATATGGGCTAAACAAGTGGCCTACAATATATCTGAGGATTTCTAATCAATTAAGAGAAAAAAACAAACCAGATTGGATGCCGGATGTATATATGGACTTATGTGCATATTGGTGTACAGATAAGTGAATAGAATAAAAAATTAGATGTACATGTGGTGATTCCTCACCTGATAACATACCTGGCACTCACTATATAGGATCTATTACCATTGCCCAGTATCGTGAGCAACTACATGCATGTTTGTGTGCATTTACTGAATATTTCCAGAATTTTTACTTGACTTTTTTGATGCATTTTATATTTTTAACTTAAATTTTATTTGACCTTATAAAGACGTGCACCTGAGGGACATAAGGTGCCTTAGGCCCTCTCCTCCCCTTCCCACAAAAACAGTGAAGATGGTAAGAAACTTTCTTCTTCTAGAGAGAGACATAGACTCCTTATACCTAACAAAAGAATTGATAACATTTGACCATTTTTTTGCCTCCTCTTATTATTATTTTTCCATGTTTTAGAATTCATTTTTCTCTTACCAAGCTAATTACATGGCTTCTTAGTTTGGTTGTGTCTGATGATCATAGGAGGATGAGCTCATGCAATGGTCCAGGCCACAAACCAATAGCTAAACTTCTAGGATATATACATGAATATTTCTCAAACGGTATGTAGTTTACTCATATATATATCTAAAAGCATGCTAGTCTACACTATTTCGATTTGGTATGTTTAGCATGTATTCATGTATTAACATACTCATATATATCTAAAAACACAAGATCTTTATTCATGTAAAACATAATGTAAATATGAAATCGCTTTGCCTCTTTTTGACAAAAGAAAATGGTTTATAAATTATTTTACTATTAGGTGCTATTATATATATAACTAAAAACAACTTCGTGTTACTTGCAGGAGTAAATACTTTTGTGATTGGTCTTCTCTGAGGCCTACTTTGATATAACAGTGCCATTGCCATCTGCTTGTTTTATCTCCAAGTTAGCCTTCTACTTTCATTCAGACCTTCACCTCTCAAATAACAAAATAACTAATGTTAATAATTTTTTTGTTAGATTGATAAATATGGATCGAAAATGGATGTCTGCAAATCGTTTATCGAAAGAATACGAGGATGGAGTGAAAGAGTTTACTAGATTTGCAGTTGATCATGCAGAAAATCCAAGGAAAATCATATGCCCCTGTTTAAAGTGTTGCTATGCAAGGGGAGTTAGCGAGGATGAGTTGAAAGATCATTTAGTGTGCAATGGAATTGATCGAAGTTATACATGTTGGACAAGGCATGGTGAGACAAGAGAAGAGTGCAGTGAATTTGGAAGTACAGAGAGGTATGCTACAAGTGATACAAACACAAATACATATGATGACGATCGCCTAGAAGAGATGGCAAATATGGTTGAAGAGGGTCTCCGGGATTGTCCTGAAATGTTTACAAGGTTGGTAAGTGATGCGGAGAAGCCATTGTACAGTGGTTGTACTAAGTTCAACCGATTGTCGGCGGTATTAAAATTGTATAACTTGAAAGCGAGCAATGGATGGTCTGATAAGAGCTTCACAGAGTTACTCATAATTCTAAAGGATATGTTGCCAGAAGATAATGTGCTTCCTAGTCGAACATATGAGGCTAAGCGAATGTTATGCTCTATAGGCATGAGCTATGAGAGGATTCATGCTTGTCCTAACGATTGCATCTTATTTCGTAATGAATATGCATCGTTAAACATGTGTCCTAAATGTAATGCCTCACGATATAAAAGAAAAGAATCAACTCCAGTGAAGGTGGCATGGTATTTCCCCATAATACCGAGATTTAGGCGCATGTATCGCAGTCCAGAAGATGCAAAACACTTGACGTGGCATTCAAATGAACGGATTAAAGATGGCATGTTCCGTCACCCGACAGATTCTCCTCAATGGACAAAATTTGATCACGATTATCCTGAATTTGGGGAAGAAGCAAGAAACCTACGAATTGCATTGTCTACCGACGGAATGAACCCACATGGTATTCAAAGTAGTTCCCACAGCACACGGCCAGTGATTTTGATGATTTATAATCTACCTCCATGGTTATGCATGAAGCGCAAGTACATGATGTTGTCTATGTTAATTTCTGGGCCTAAACAACCAGGAAATGATATAGACATATACTTGTCTCCGTTAATTGAAGATTTGAAACAAATGTGGGACACAGGTGTAGAGGTGTACGATGGGTACAAGAAAGAGAATTTCAACTTGAGGGCTATGTTATTTGGCACAATTAATGATTTTCCAGCATATGGTAATCTGTCAGGATATAGTATCAAAGGAAAGTGTGCATGCCCTTTATGTGAAGAGAGTACGTATTGGATGCGGTTGGAACATTGTAAGAAGAATGTCTTCCTCAGACATTGTAGATTTTTACCCGTGATGCATCGTTACCGGTGGTTGAGGAAAGCATTCAATGGGAATACAGAGGAATGTAGAGCTCCTGTGCCATTGACCGATGATAAGCTGTTTGAAAAGGTAAAGAATTTAAGTAGTAATTTTGGTAAGCCATTTGCAGGAGAACTTGTCACCAGCGGTTGGAAGAAAAACTCTATTTTCTTTGAATTACCATATTGGAAGTCATTGTATGTAAGACATTTCCTTGATGTGATGCATATTGAAAAGAATGTTTTTGAAAGTGTTATCGGGACGTTGCTTAATGTTCCAGGAAAGAGTAAAGATGTGATAAATGCGAGGTTGGACATGGTAAGTATGGGAATGAGGATAGAATTAGGACCAGTAAAGAAGGGAAAGCGTACATATCTACCTCCTGCAGCTCATACTCTATCTAGGAAAGAAAAAAAAGTTTTTTGTAAGTTTCTCGATGGAGTTAAAGTTCCAGAGGGATACTCGTCAAACATTAGAAGCCTCGTATCTATGAAAGATCTCAAGTTAAAAGGTCTAAAATCTCATGATTGTCATGTTTTGATGGAGCATTTACTACCAGTGGGTATACGTTCCATTTTGCCAAAAAAGGTGAGGGTGACCATCACAAAACTATGTTTCTTCTTCAGGGCAATTTGCAGTAAATTTATTGATCCTGGAAAGTTACCGGCATTGCAAAAAGAAATTGTTGTCACATTGTGTGAGCTTGAGATGTATTTACCACCATCCTTCTTTGACATAATGGTTCATCTGACTGTTCACCTGGTTAGAGAGACACAATTGTGTGGACCAGCCTATATGAGATGGATGTACCCGATCGAGAGCTATATGAAGATATTAAAAGGGTATGTGAAAAACCGTAGTCGACCAGAAGGTTGTATGGTTGAGCGTTACATAGTTGAAGAAGTTGTTGAATTTTGTACAGAGTACCTAAGCAATGTTGATTCCATAGGGCTTCCAAGGTCTCGTCACACAGGAAGAATATCAGGGGAAGGGATTAAGGGAGGTGATGTAGTGCTCATATCAAGGACAGAGTGGGAGCAAGCACATTTATATGTTCTGCACAATGATGTTGAAGTTGAGCCGTATGCTGAAAGACACAAGGAACTACTTCAAAATTCAAACCCAAATAGGAATGAGAATTGGGTAACAAGAGAACACAATCGGTCTTTTATAACATGGCTGAAAGAACAAGTCTTTGGAGAGTTGGCTATAAATAGAGCTTCAGTTTCAGATAGATTGAGATGGTTAGCAAATGGTCCAAGTGTACACGTTTTTTCTCACAATGGTTACCTTATTAACGGGTACACATTCTACACTAAAGATCGTGATGATCAAAGTACAATGCAAAACAGTGGAGTGACTCTTGTAGCTGAATCTATGCACATCTCTAGTGCAAAAGACAGAAATCCCATATATGCAAATATGTCATACTTTGGTGTTATTGAACGCATATGGAAGTTGGATTATAGTATGTTTCGATTGGCTGTGTTTGGTTGTAAATGGGCAGACAACAATAATGGGGTTCAAATTGATGAGTTAGGGTTCATGCGGGTGGATCTCAATAGGGAGGGGTATAAGGACGAGCCTTTTATTTTAGCTTCGCAAGCTCAACAAGTATTCTATGTCACAGATCCCACTGATGTGAAGTGGTCCATTGTGTTGTTGAATAACAAATTAAATGACTGTCGTAGCCAAGCACATGAAGATATCAATACTGAGGATGATCCTTTCTTAGGGACATCACAATCACTTGATATTGATCCTACTGTAGATGATGGTTTCTATATGAGAGATGATCATGATGAGGGGATTTGGGTCAATCCGTCATTTCATGTCATGAAAGGACAAACAAGTATTAATCCAACAAGGAAAAGGAAAAGATTAACCTAATTAAGTTCATACGACTTTTTCTGGTGAGTGATGTATATTGATCTTAATTCATTTTTCTTGCATCTTTTCTTGTGAACTAACAATTTAATGTTGTTTTACTTTATTGTAGATAAATGTCTTCTAGTGATGACAACTGTGTTCCCCTTGATGGTGATGCTCCTAATATTGAGGAAAATGTTATTAAACATGGAGTGACCGCTATGGAGGGAGTTATTCGTGCACGCAGCAAAGGGATATCATTTAAGGTATTCTACTTACAAGTTTTTATTATTTAATCATATTAATTTTCATCAACATATATTCATTTTCTTATTCTATCATTGTTATTAGGTTGGATGGAATGATAGGGGTCAACCAATTGATCCTAACAGTGCTATATTTGTGAGTTATATTTGGGCAATTACCCGACAGATGGTGCCAATAACATGTGATAACTGGAAATCGTCGGCTTTAAAAGTAGTGAAAGAAAACATCTGGAAGGATATACAGGTAATATACATACTCTCATATGTTTTTATTCTTATACAAACATACTAACACAATTGAGCACACTTTTGTAGACATCTTTCATTGTTGATGATAGTCATCGGAGATATATTCTTAAAGAAGCAGGCAAACTTTGTAGAAATTTCAGAACCTACTTAACAAAGAATTATGTTTATGATGAAAGTGGTAGTGTTATTGAGCATCCTCCACATGAGTATCCTTTCATATCTGAAGATCAATGGAGAGCGTTTGTTGCTAAACGTCAGTGCGATGAATTTAAGGTAATGTTACTCATTTTGAGGAATCTGACTAAACATATTACTTTGTATTAATATAGTTGCTTTGTGCCTAAATAGATGTGAAGCACTCAAAATCGAAAAAGAGCATTAAATCATATGTACCCATATAGAAAGGGCCGTATGGGTTACGCACACCTTGAGCAAAAGATGGTAAGTATGCAAAAGATATAACGTACAAGATGTTAGAAATGATTTTCAATCAATTTATTAATTATCTTAATTGTATGAATGTACAGTTAAAGGAGTCAGAATCAAATGACACATCCATAGCCCGTCATGATTTATGGAAGGGTGCTCGTGTAAATAAGTTAGGAGTGGTTGATAATGAAAATGTTCAGCAAGTGTGTGAGAAAATTGTAAGTATGATATCATTTTACTCTAGTTCTTTTATTATATTCTTATTTTATCACTAATGATGTACATGTTACCTTTCAAATTTATGTGCCAGGAGACCATTTCACAAACTACATCACATGATCAGTTACATGACTCGCAGGATATACTTTCTCGAGTCTTAAATGTCCCAGAGTATCCTGGACGGGTTAGAGGTTATGGATTCAGGCCGTCAGTAAAAGATTGTTTACCAAGTGAAAAGCGCAGAAGAAATAATGATAACGTGGACTTGAAAGAAACAGTGGCATTGCTTTTAGAGAAGATGAAAGTATTTGAGAGTATGGGTCACACCAAAGAATTAGCTACAATCAGCAAAAGTGGTAGTTGCACGCTTCTTTCCTGTAATATTCCTGAAGTAAGTGTTTTTCTATTAAATTATTGCATTTACAAATAATTAATTCAAGATATTATTAGCAAAATACATTCCTGTATGATTAACAACATTAATTGATGTTTTTTTATGAAATTTTTGTTTTAGGACATCTCATCATGCAATTTCTATTTATCATCCCCAACACATCGCATAGTTGGGAAGGGAAAGGTCTTCAATCGTCCTGATGATAGAAAACTACACAATATATCATTACCCATGACTCATATGAAAGTTATGGTTGAACATGTGATAGAGTCAGATGCACCACTACCAATACCTATAGAGGATGCAGGAGTCATGGTAGTAGGTGATGCGATTGGTACTTTTGTTGCATGGCCAACCAACCTTATTGATTTGGTCTCTACGGTAAGACTTCTTATAGTATACATTATATTCTTATATTGTTGTTTCATTATTTTCTAACCAAATGATTCACTTAAATGATTTCCCATACATATGCCCGCAAAATCTAACGTCAAAGAGTCGGTTAAAACAAATGAGTCAGGTACTCCTAAAAAGAAACAAGAAAAAGTAAAGGCAAAACATCAGGAGCCCTCCCATGCTGGTCGTGCAACTAGTAAAAAGAAACACGAAAAAGTAGAGTCAAAACATCAGGAGTCCTCTCCTGCAGTTGCTGCAAATAATCTCTCCATGTATTGCAATTTTATTCAGATATATGCTACACAAAAGCTTCAAGGTGGTGCACTGTTACAAATAGACATGGAGAGAGACATTTTTGGTATATCATATATGGAGTTAATTAGTCATCAAATTGTCAATGAACTTCTTCAACACGAGTGGTTGGATTGTCCGGTAATCTGTGTATATATCAGGTACTTTAAGTAAACAATTTTTAGAATTTCATTTTAATTAAACGTTGATATTATTGATAACTTATTTTTAATCTTCATTCAAGGTACTTGTACTATGAGTTGGTTGTCAACAGACAAAACACAAGGAGATTCTCATTCTTATGCCCACATAACACATCTTCTTTTGTTGATGAGCCAACGAAGTATATAGCCGATGCACTTATTGAATATAACGAGACAGGGAAGTTATTCTTGGCACCATATAATACAGGGTAAATAACTTTTTAATATATTTTATTTAATTTAATGAATTCCTAAGAATGTAGTCACTTAGAATTTGCTAACTACTTTTGTAGGGGTCATTGGGTGTTGTTAGTCATCAATGCCACATCAGAGACAATATATTATTTAGATTCCTTGCATCATGATCCAAAATATAATTGAACCATGAAGGATACATTCGACACGTAAGTTAATTGTGTTTTATGTCAATATGTAAATATGATATATGTTGAATATAACGAGTTGACTAAATTTATTTTATTTTGTTAGAGCTTTGTGCATTTATCGTGCTTCTAAGGGAACCATGGGCCCGAAATCTAGATCAAACAAACCCATGTGGATCCGTATAAATGTATGTACAACGGTCTGTTCTAATTTCATATGTTGCTCAAATCTAGATCAACCAAGGATAACTCACCATTCATATAATTTTTCATTTTTTGAATTGTATAGTGCCCCCTTCAGACCAATACAATTGATTGTGGTTATTATGTTATGCGATTCATGAAAGAAATCCTTTCACAAAATGAAAACATCATCCCAGATACGGTATGTAGTTTTAGTTTTAATTTATATTTTTCGCATTTTTAGTTATATTTGCTAATATTTGATTATAACATATATTTGCTATTTGCTATGATATTCTATTTTGTAGTACTTCCCTGACTACCAATGTGCTACTTACTCTCCTGATCAACTAGCTGAAGTCAAGGAAGATTGGTGTCGTTATGTAGTCCAGAAATATGTCACTTTAGAATAGATGTGCACCCTAAAGGTCGGTATTCAGTGAAACTTTGTTTTTTTACCCTTTGATAAATTTGTGATATTTGATCAATTTGCATTAATAATGCTTGCTTTTTGTAGCATTATAAAGTTGTGATTGCAATTTTTTAACATAAAAGTTCCTCACAATATCATATATTGCACCATATTATAAGTAATATCATAACAGGATCAATTGTGGTAAGACCCATTATGTTGGTTTGGGCATATGCACCGAAAGTTAAAAAAGTGGTATGAGTATTCATTAGCTGGACACCATATTATCAGTACTTCATGTTTTGAAACATTAGGAAAAGTTAAGGTTGAGATGAGCTAGTCTTCATGTTTTAAATTATCAATACCCAACCATATTATCAGTACCAAATCGCTTGGGGACCTCCGAAAGAATAGGCCACCTAACCGGATGATAAGCTTTACCTCAATCAATATGCGGTATGGGTATGCAGTACATTACTTTAAGCAGTACCTGGTATGGGAGAGTAAGGAGGATTGGTTTGCTATTTTATTGTGCTTTTTTAAGTAATTAGTTTCCTTTGGTTGTATTTGATTGAATTAGTTTCCTTTGATTGTTCTTTTTTAGTAATTACATGGCTAGAAACTTGTGCTACAATCTTCATCCAACTACAACCCCTCAAAACCCTGTTCCAAAAACCGAAAAAGAAAAAGAAAAAGAAATGAAAACATGCACACACAGATAGAAATGAAGAAACAGAAGCCAGGAACATGTGTGTCCCCTCACAGCCACACATGCTGTGGGGCAAATAAATAAGGGAAAACCCCATCCGCCTACATCCTACTAGAAAACAAGTAAATGTGCACAAAATATGCTAACAGAGGTTCTTGGTCTAGTTGGAAGTAGTATTTTAATGATTGAATCAAATTGGGAGAAAAAGAATATTATTGAAGGGTTTGTTTTCCCTGAGCTAGCACAACGACTACAATAAAACATGCAGTAGAGTTTCTTTCTGTGTTCAATGTCCAAATAATACAATCAAGCATGCTTAAGAATTAATTGGTCTAGATTTATGTTTCTTTGGAATTTTATTGATTTGTTGATCGTCATCTTTGTATTTCTTCTAGTTTTCAACCATTTTGATAAAATGCTTAAGAAAATAAATGTGGGTTAGCTGCTCCTAGAGATTGCAGTTCGTACTGCTTTCTAAGTTTTCAACACCAAAAGGAATTTGGATATACTTCCCCATATGCATATGGCGCCACTGTCCGAAAAACAATTCGGTGTCTGATAAGGATGTGCACACCAATACCTTTGCATATGATTAGTTTTAATTCCATTCAGACCCCCTGAAGAGTTCTTGTCTTGGTGCACAAAAGCTAGTTGAGCTGACTATCTCTAGTTTGAGAAGCATGCATGATTTTGTCAAGGTGGTTATAGCAAGATATATTTTCATGCTGATGAGGTTACATTTGGTTTTCTTTCACAGTTTTTGTTTTTCCTGACTTCTCTCAGGTAAAATCAGTTGTTCAGTCATATCAGTGGCTGCCCTTCATCCCAGTTTCACCCGACAGTTCCATGCTTACAGTATTGCTGTTACTTTCAAAATATGGCTTGAAAAATGTCCCGGTGGTTGAATTAGGAAAACCCTATATAAGTAATTTCATCACACAGTCGGCCATAGTACAAGGTCTCAAGCAATGCAAAGGAAGAGACTGGTTTGATTGTATTGCTGCTCGCACTCTTCCAGATCTTGGGCTACCTTTCGTGTCATATGATGAGGTAATTCTTTACTGTTTTCTGAAAAAACAATATCGATCATTTTCATCTCATTCTCCAGTGTTGCATCTAAGTGTTGCATCTAAGGTGGTTTTATGTCTCTGTGGTTCACGTTGTTTCTCTTAAATTTTTGGGTACTGATAATATGGTTGGGTACTGACAGTTTTCAGTATTCATTTGCTGGACACCATATTATCAGTATTCATTAGCTGGACACCATATTATCAGTACTTCATGTTTTAAATTTTTGGGTACTGATAATTTTTGGGTTCACCATATTATCAATCAGTTGAGATGAGCTAGTCTTCAGATTTTTTGGGTAGAAAAGTTAACCTATTTAAGGTTGTTGTGATAACAGCTAAAAGTACTAAACAAGCATCATGCATCAAGTTTTTTAACAAAAAACCTGAAAGCGAAATGTTTGAATTTTGTGAGTAATATCTTCTTATTGACAATATCAATATATTCTGATGTCTACTTATCCATTCAACTATAAATTTCTTATACATTCAACTTTAAATTTACAATCTTCCTACTCCTGTGTACCGAAATGCCAGGTTATCAGATCAGGCTAAAGAGGATGTCACTGTAAAGCATGCTCTTGCTGTCCGCTCTGCTGTCTCTTCTGGAAATTATGTCCAATTTTTTAGGATCTACAAGGATGCTCCCAACTTGAACACTTCCCTCATGGGTTTGTAACTCGTGGTGCTCATCAAGCATTTCATATCATCTTTTCAAATAGTCTTAACCATTTCTTAGTGATTCTATACTGCAGACCTCTACGTGGAGAAGATGAGATTCAATGCCATCCAATGCATATGTAAATCATATCGTCCAACACTCCCTGTTTCTTACGTAGCTCGTACGTTGGGCTTTTCAAGAGAAGCACAAATCATAGATGTTGAAGATAAGGGCACAATTAGATTGGACGAGTGTGAGGAATGGTTGAAAGCGCATGGTGCAGTGCTTACCATTGACAATAATGGAGAACACCAATTAGACACAAAGGTAAACCTTGTTATATCGTACTTTTCATTTGAGTATATTGTTGAATATTGGACTCCCCGGATTTGGTTTTGGATGATGAGCAAACATAAATAATTCATGATCTAACAATTTGTGAGCGCAGTATTGGAGATCGTCGCCAATTTCACGTGAACATTCAAAGCGACATCTCAACACTTTCCAAAGCTCAGTTTCATGCCTAAAGCTTCGTTGAAGCTCTTGCGACGCTTTGGAAGTAATGAAGATTCAATCGAAGCTCTCAAAGACCGTTTATTAAGGTTTTATTTATAGTCTTTTAGTTTCGATTGATAGAATTTTAAGCCTTGAGTATATCTTACGTTTCTATCTTCATTACGCTCATTTCGTAGCTCTAGGATTCTTGCACAAGTTCACTCTAACTTACTCGAAGCGTCGCGCTTCGATTCGGACTTTGTTGTGCATGTTAGTTGGTACAAGAACAAGTACTGACCGACTAGATGGTGATCTAGTCGGTCGGCCACTGTTCTTGGACCGACTAGTTTCTGTCAGTTAATTCTTAGCTCTTTACGGTTTACAGTTAGTCGGTCTATGTTGACTCACCGATCGACTAGTTTGTGAACTAGTCGGTCAGTGATGCTTCTTTGACCGACTAGTTGAGACTGACTGTTCACTCTAAAATTCTCCTAAGCTACTGTTTACCGTTAGTCGGTCTAAGAACGTTTGATGACCGACTAGTTGACAATCTAGTCGGTCAACTTTTGTTCTTGGACCGACTAAGTCAACTTGCCTTCAGACTATGTTGTTTTGCCTCTTAGTCGGTCTATGTTCATTGGATGACCGACTAGTTGTGAAACTAGTCGGTCAGACAGTGTTCTTGGACCGACTAGTTTTCTAGGTATGAAATTCTATCTCTTCTCAGATCTGCTCTTAGTCGGTCCATGCTTTGTGACTGACCGACTAGTTGATGAACTAGTCGGTCAGTGAGTGTTCTTTGACCGACTAGATCTCACAGATTTCTTTCCGTTGGAGATTGACCTAACTTGTTTTTATGGGACCCTATAAATACGAACCTAGGTCATTTCTATCTTAGATAGAGCTGTCATTAAGAGATTCATTGAGTTCTAAAGAGATAGCTATTCTCCCTCAAATCTAAAGCTCTCTTCCTCACAAGAAACCCATTCTCTCTCATTTCTAGATCTAGAGAGAAGCTTGTTCTTGGTGAGCTCTTCAAGCTATTGCTTGATTCAAGTTTCCAAATCTTCCCTAGGCACCCATTGCTGCTCATTTTCTTGGTGCTAGGGTTTGGTAACTTCATCTTCCTCAAATCCTTCATTCCACCTTTTGGGTAAGAAAAACTCAAGGTATAGGATTTTGTGGTAAGAGTATTTATTTCATATTAAACTCTTTTATATTGCTTATTGGCTCTCTCGGTTGTGAGAGAAGTTTGTGATCCCGGGTTGTGGGATTCACTTTGCCATTGCATGTATGATTTGATCTTGTGAAGGTTTTTCACAAGATATTCATAGTGGAAATCTTGAGTTAGGGTTTCTAACTCAAGTATCCGGAAGGGATCCGGGTGGTTGGGACGTAGGATCACCGGGAACAAGTCGGAGAGACTTGGGTGGATCCGAACCCATTAACTTCATTTGTTAGCATTGTTAATTTCATTGTTGTCATTCAATTTAAGCTTCCGCAAATTGACTTGGTAGTTGTGTGCAATTTAATTTGGAATAATACGCCTTATTATTTTAAAGTACTATTCACCCCCCCCTCTAGTACTTGTGCAGTAGCTGGTAGGGCATTACATTTGGTATCAGAGCCAGATACTCATCTATGTCTGCCAACGACAACAAGACCATGCCTCCACCTTCCAACTACGACACCTTCAGGAACCGTGAAGGAGCGTCATCGGTGATGGAAGGACATTCCTCTACAAGGCCTCCATTCTTCAACGGTACCAACTACGGGTACTGGAAATGTTGGATGGAAACCTTCCTCCGAAGTGCATCTTTATGGAGGACTACAATGAAGGAGTACAACGAGCCCGAAGAAGAAGATTTTGAGAAATGGACTACCGCGGAGGTCGCCGCGGAGGTAAGCAATGCCAAGGCAATGAACGCCTTGCAATGCGCATTGGAGCCCGAGGATTTCAATAAGATATGCACATGTAAGAGTGCATATCAAATTTGGAACTCTCTCCTCATACTACATGAAGGGACGAGTCGGGTAAGAGACTCTAAACTCGTTGTCGTAACCAAAGATTACGAAATGTTTCACATGCAACAGGGCGAGAAGATGAAAGAATATTACGCTCGCTTCGTTGACATAATAAACGAGTTAGAGGCCCTCGGCAAGATCTACACTCAAAAGGAGAAGTGCTTAAAGCTTATTGAAGGACTTCCCTCTTCTTGGGAAAAACGTACCTTCGCCATCGAGGAAGGTAATGACATGAACAAATATACCGTAGTTCAACTAATGGGTACTTTGATGTCATACGAGGTACGCAAAGATAGCAAGGTGAATCTACAAGAAAAGATGAAGTCATATTTGAACCTAGATGCGCCTAAGAAAAAGGCGATTGCATTCAAGGCGGCTTCATCCACATCTTCCGATGATGAAGACTCGGAAAACGAGTTGGACTTGGAGTCCATGGCACTCATGGCCAAGAAGTTCAACCGTTTCTTCCGGAAAGGTAACTTTAAGACCAAAGGTAAATTTGGTTCTTCTAACGTCTCTTCCTCTCCTTTGTGTTTCAAGTGCAATAAGCCAGGACACATGAAAGCGGAGTGTCCTCTCAACAAACAAAAGGAGAAGTGGAAGGCGCCAAAATTCGATAAGTCCAAGAAATACAAGAAGGGGTACAAGAAAGGACTTGTCGGAGCAACATTCACCGACTCCGAGGATTCCTTAAGCGGAGAGTCGGATGATGAGAAAGTGGAGCAAGCACATATGTGCTTCATGGCAAGAGAGGAGAACGATCAAGGATCCTCCTCTTCCGATGATAGTAATGACGAAAGCGATGAGGTAACGATGGATGATCTTAGAAATGCTAACTCTCAACTTTGGTCAAAATACACTAAGTTAGTAAATAGATATACTAAGGTAAAAGATGACCTAGCTAGCATTCAAACATCGCCTAAGAATATCATCACCAACAACGACACCGTTGTTGAAGAGTTAAGAAATGAGATTGTGAATCTCAAATCTAAACTTGAACATGTTAGCATTGAGGATGCGGAAGAACATGAGATAGCGGATTTAACTTCTCAAAACTCGACTTTGAGTATTGAGAACGAGAATCTTAAATCTCGTGTTTATGTGCTCACATCGCAAATATCCGCTTTGGATACTTCTTTGCGTTCTCTCAAAGAGAAATATGAGGACACATTGGGCCGAATCAACAAATTCAACAAGGGTAAGGGCCATTTGGATAATATCCTAAAAGATTTACTTCCGGCCAAACACCACATTGGCTTGGGGTATATGATGGGAAATTCATCCAAGTCGGTCACTACTTTTGTTAGGCCAACTTCCGAAGCCTCAACGAGTGGGAGCAAACACTCTATTGGTAGTTCATCTACCAATGGTGCTTCCACCTCGTCCACACCCTCTTTCGGAAAGAAACCCACTTTGGGTGGACCTCCAAAGAAGGGGCATGCCTACATGTACACTAATAACATGCCACGTAGGAACACACGTCCTACTCCACCGTCTCACACTTATGATGATTTTTATGCAACACATTCCCGGGCACGTGCACACCAAGTGAGACACCCTCACGCACGTGTTTCCACACATGCATATGTACACCCACCTCATCATATGAATAATTCTCTTCGTGCACCATTCCATCATGTCCCGTATGCCTATCCACAACATGCATCACGTAGAAATCAACGTAGCATGCATGCACCCAATAGGATGATGGCTCCCAAAATTTTCACTATTTGGAGCCCAAAGGACACAAGCATGGACGAAAAACAAATGTACATGAATGCTTATTTTTCGGATGTTGTGCATAGTAAGAATTATGTGGTGAAGTCTAAGTCCACTTGGACTTGGCTTCCAAAGGTCTAATCCCTTGGACCCAATGACCTTGGGTACCATGATATGAAAGTGTCTATCTTTAGGTACTCAATGAAAAGAAAAAGAAAAGGAGCATCAAATTTAAATTTAGCTCCAAAGGGAATTGGATACTCGATAGCGGGTGCTCCAAACACATGACGGGTGACGCTCGTTTGCTCTCCGGAGTGGTTCCCATTGTGAATGGAAACCGCGTCGTATTTGGAGGCAACGAGAGTGGAACCATCATAGGTGTTGGTAAAGTCGGTAACCCTTCTAAACCATTAATTAGTGACGTTTATCTTGTTAGTGGTTTAAATCATAATCTTATTTCAATAAGTCAACTTTGTGACAAAGGTTACAAAGTTAGCTTTGCGAAAGGATTGTGTCACATTTTAAGAAAGGATAATGAAAAATTATTATTTTCCGGAACTCGTCGTAAAGACATCTATATTTTGGATCTTCCGAAGTCATATGAACAATGTCTCGTTGCCAACACAAGTGAACAACACTTATGGCATCGACGCTTTGGACATGTGAACTTTGGAACACTATATAAGCTTTCAAAATTGAATTCTATTAAAGGTTTTCCGAAGCTTGTTTTTGAAAAGAAAAGTTTTTGTGATTGTTGTCAACGCGGCAAGCTTCCTAAATCTTCATTTAAACCTAAGAAAAGCATCTCTACTAAACGGCCACTAGAGCTATTACATCTAGATTTATTTGGGCCAACTAGAGTAGCTTCCTTAGGAAATGCAAGGTACGGACTTGTCATCGTAGATGACTATTCAAGATTTACTTGGGTATTTTCATTATGTAATAAAAATGAAGCTTTTGAAAACTTCACAATTTTTGTTAAGAAAGTACAAAATCTCTTAGGAACCACCATTGTCACTATTCGTAGTGATCATGGAGGTGAATTTGAGAATGAGTCTTTTGAGACATTTTGTGATGAAGTTGGTATTACTCACACCTTCTCTTTCCCTCGTGCACCTCCTCAAAATGGTGTAGTTGAGAGAAAGAATATGACGCTAGTGGAGTGTGCTCGCACTATGCTTGATGATAGCCAACTTGGCCATCAATTTTGGGCGGAAGCGGTACACACCGCTTGCTATGTGTTTAATAGAATACTTTTGAGGCCCGGCACTAAACAAACTTGTTATGAATTGTTGTTTGGTAGGTTGCCTCAAGTTAAACATTTTCGTGTTTTTGGTTCGAAATGTTTTATTAAGAACACATATGGTAGTTTGGACAAATTCGATCCGAGATCCGATGAGGGGATTTTTGTTGGATATTCTACGCGTAGCAAAGCCTACCGGGTATTCAACAAACGAACCTCAACGATCGAGGAATCGCTTCATGTCTCATTTAATGAAGTTTTTGTTCCAACTAGAATTTCAAATGATAATGATTCTATGGATGTTTTATGTGATTCGTTTGAAAATTCTAAGTCTAATGATTCTATTGATTCTGGTGAGACTAACCCAACTAATGAAGTTGTTGAGAATGTTCCAAGTGATCAAGGTATTCCCAAACGGCTTCATTCGGTTCGTGACCATCCCCATGAGCAAGTCATTGGCAATATCTATGATAGTGTCAAGACGAGATCCCAAGTTCACCGCTTCGCAAATTGTGCCTTTGCCTCATCGATAGAGCCAAAGAATATTAATGAAGCATGCGAAGATAGCGCTTGGATCTTAGCCATGGAGGAGGAGCTCATTCAATTCGAGAGGAATGAAGTTTGGGAGCTTGTTCCATTGCCATCGAAGAACCACACCGTCATAGGGACAAAGTGGATCTTCAAGAACAAAACCGACGAAAACCAAGTCGTCGTCCGGAACAAAGCTCGGTTAGTAGCTCAAGGCTATCGTCAAGAGGAAGGTATCGATTTCGAAGAATCTTTCGCTCCGGTAGCTAGATTAGAATCAATTAGATTACTTTTGTCTTTTGAATGCCATAAGAATTTTAAATTATTTCAAATGGATGTTAAAAGTGCATTTTTAAACGGAGATGTCGTTGAGGAAGTTTACGTTTCTCAACCTCCGGGCTTCGTAAATGAAAAATTTCCAAATCACGTTTTTAAACTAAAGAAAGCTCTTTATGGTTTGAGACAAGCTCCTCGAGCTTGGTATGATCGCCTAAAGAATTTTCTTTTGGATTTGAATTTTAAAATGGGCGAAGCCGATTCAACACTTTTTATTAAGCATGCAAATAATGATATTTTATTAGTTCAAATTTATGTTGATGATATCATTTTCGGTGCTACTAACTTCGCTCTTTGTGAAGAGTTTTCTAATGTGATGAAGGAACAATTTGAGATGAGCCACATGGGCGAACTCAAATATTTCTTAGGTCTCCAAATTCGCCAAATGAACGATGCAATCTTCATCCACCAAACGAAGTACACGGTGGAGTTGCTAAAGCGATTTGGAATGGAGAATGCCTCCGGGAAAAAGACTCCAATGAGCACGACTACGCATCTTGACAAGGATACGGGCGGTAAGGATGTAGACATTCGTCTATATCGAGGTATGATAGGTAGTTTGCTTTATCTTACCGCAAGTAGGCCCGATATTATGTTTGCCGTATGTATATGTGCTCGTTATCAGTCTCAACCTAAGGAGTCTCACTTAGTAGCGGTAAAGCGTATTTTTCGCTATCTAAGTTACACATTAGATTTTGGATTACTTTATCCGAGATCTAGCACATATGAGTTAGTCTCATATAGTGACGCTGATTATGCGGGATGCAAATCCGACAGAAAAAGTACTAGTGGCACTTGCCATTTTATAGGAAATTCTCTTGTCTCTTGGTTTTCCAAGAAGCAAAATTCCGTATCACTTTCAACCACCGAGGCGGAATATATTGCCGCCGGTGCCGCGTGTGCTCAAGTTCTTTGGATGAGACACACACTTAAAGACTTTGGTATAAATTGTGATACTTGCCCTATCATGGTTGACAACCAAAGTGCAATATGTCTTTCCAAGAACCCGGTACATCATTCCCGTTCGAAACACATAGATGTCCGACACCACTTTTTAGATGATCATGTTGCTAAAAAGGACATCATTCTAGTGTACGTTGAAACCCAAAAGCAAATCGCCGATATTTTCACGAAACCCCTAAAGGAGGACTCCTTTGTGCGGTTGCGTCGAGAATTGGGGATTATGGGTGAATCCGAGATATAGGTTTCATATTTAAATTCAATCAGCTTGCATGCTAATATATTTCGCGATATTTCATTCATGATAGATTAATTGAATTATTGGGAATTTTATGTGATTTATTTGAATTTATGATCGAAATCGTATTTCAATGTCATATTTAAGATTTCGACGTTTAATGGGGTAGTTTAGATGAGTATTGAGAGTTTTGCGATCTATCGTCCAAGTGTTTTGTGGAGAGAACTTGATTATCACTTTTTGGACTTTGTTAGTCGGTATCAGTTCAACCACCAACCGACTAGATGTTCATCTAGTCGGTTAGTAGAAGAACTTACACCGACTAACTCAAGCTTATTGAGTTTCCTTTCCATCTTAAACTCTTTAGTCGGTTCATGTTCAGTGACCGACCGACTAGATTGAGATCTAGTCGGTCAGTAAATGAACGCAGACCGACTAAATCTTGTCAGTAAATCTTGGATTCAGCCACTGTTTGCAACTAGTCGGTTCAAGCTCATTGACCGACCGACTAGATCGTGATCTAGTCGGTCAGTGCTTGAACTGTGACCGACTAGTTGTGCCAGGGGCTGTTTGGTCTTTTGCGAAATCGACCGACTTAAACTCAGTTTAGTCGATCGATTTTCATTCTAATCGATCGAAATCTCTTCTCTCTCCGCTCAAAACCCCGAACTCCCTCGAGACCCTTCGTCTTTCGGCCACTTTCCGACCATTCCAGCCGTCGCCGTCCGCCGATCTCCGACCTAGGGTATCCTCTCTTCCTCCCTCTCCTATCTAGGGTTCGGTTTCAGCTCTAGGGTTAGGTTTTCCAGTTGATTTCATCTCCTAGGGTTTCGATTAGGGTTTTCTAATTTCGGCTAGGATCTCATCTTTCCAATCTCGTGTGTCGTGTTGTGCCGAGACTATGGCAAGAACACGCATTCCGATCACTCCCTCTAGCCCCTCTCCGATGACCGTTGATCCAATCTCTTCGGATCCCGAGCATCCAACCCTTCCGAAGCGTAGAGCCAAGACCACCCGTCCTTCGTCGTCTTCGCCTCCTCTCAAGAAGAAGAGGACGACGACCGCTCAACCTAGAGGTCAACCGAAACCCAAACCCAAGCCTAAGCCAAAGGCCAAAATTCTTGCTTCTCAATCTTCGTTCCATACTCCTACCGATTCCGATACGGAGTATAACCCCGAGACCGAGACTCATAGGGAACCCACTCCTCCTATTCATCCCGAGTCTAGCACCCACCCTCGTACGTCTACCCGTAAGCCTAAGGGAAAGGGTCCGATGCCGGTGGGCGGTGTCGATATTTCCTTATGTCGCGATGACCCTTTGTGTCTCGCGGCGTATAACCGTATCGAACATTGCCCGCTGCTTCTGGAGCATTTCGTCCAGTTTAGCGACTTCATAGGGTTAGCTGATCTTCTGTCGTCGTCGGGTCTTCTCGATTACCTTCGATATGACCCGAAGGCGAATCCTCACCCCTACCCTAGATTAGTGAAGCTTTTCTATGCTAATAGGATCCGGGGTCAGTACGATCAGACCCACTCTGTTGAGACGACCGTTTTGGGGACTCCTATAGTCCTCACTGTGGAAATCTTAGGAGAGATTTTGGGTATCTCTTCGTCTGGCCTTCTTCCTTCTGATATCTCGGTAGATGATATTTCTTCTCTTGATCAGACCATCCTTTCAGAGATTTTCCATCAGATTCCTCATGCCATGATTGGCGTGCCATCTAAATCTTTCAAGCCAAATGCGTGGGTCCTAAATCTGATTCTGAAGTCGTGCTTGCTTCCCAAGTACGGCTCCTCTTCTTTACCATCCCAGCCATTTTTGAAGCTTATCTATGCGATCTTCATGGGGAGCTCGATTAATTGGGCTCGAATTATACTCGATAAGATTGACTCTTTCGAGTGTATTCGAAAGTCCAATAAATCGGCTCATATCCCATTTCCTTGCATGTTGACCCTCGTGTTTCGTCATTTTCGTGTCACATTGCCTCGTGACGATGAGCGTCCCCTTGGTCCTCCCCTGAATGCGACGGCCGTCAAGAAATCTCTTGCGGCGCTTCGTCACGTTCAGAGGACGACACCTTCTGCGTCTGTCCCTGCCTCTGCCAGTGCCTCTTCTACTCCCGTTGCCACCCTTGATGATGTCCTACGGATACTTCGTCGTCACGAGTCCCGCTTGGCTCGTACCGAGGAGGTAGTCTGCCGTATGGCTCGTCGGATGGGTGTTGAGCTTCCTCCTTCCGTGTCTGAGGATGAGGAGTTTGATGAGATGGCTGAGGAGGACATTGAGGAGCTCTGTCGTGCTTCGACTCGTGCCCCCGAGGGCACTTCTGCTGGTACTGCTGCTGCTGGTACTTCCTCTTCTGCTCCTGGAGTTGCCACCTCTTCCGGTGTTCCAGAGCCATCTCCTGCAGCTCTTCAGCCTTCTGAGCCTGCTGCTGACCCAGTTTCTGAGCCTGCTCATGTATCTGCTGCTGCTGCTTCTGTCGAGACTCATGCTGCTGTTGAGCCTGTTCCTGAGATCTCGACTCCTGCCCCGTCGATTCCATCTGTTGAGACACCTCTTCTCCCTGCAGAGTCTGAGTCCACTCCGTCGACTGGACCCACGGACGCTGCAGATCCTGCCTCCTCCTCGTGATCGTTGTTCCGAGGACTCTCCATATACGCTTTGGATGATATATTCTAGTGAGAGTGTCTTGGGTTAGGATGGGGTTGAGAGATGCTTTGATGTATTTTTTTTGTGCTTTCTGGTTGTCGGTGTTGGATTTTATGATGATGATGATGTATTTCTTTTTGATGATATGTAGCGCTTGATATGATGTATCTCATATATTCGATGTGATATTTTTTGGATGTACTCATGTTGTCTATATATATATATATGTTCATCATCGTTCACCTTATCTTTTATTCATCGTGCAAATTTTAATATTCGTTGAATATATTTGAAATGTGATATCGAATCGACGCATAAAAAGTTGGTTAAATGGATTTAAATTCTGTAATTTTATAGAATTGTTCTCCGTGCACAAAATTAACCAAGAAAATTGAATATTGAAGAGTATGTTTCTTTATTCAAGAAATGAATAATGATTTGGTGTTTTTTTGATGATTTTGATTTTTTTTGATAATGGAAAATTTGGCACACCTTGTTTTGATTTCCACAATTTTTCCCTTGGTGTCAAGTTGGTCCATTGCCTTTGTCTACGACTCCCGATGTTGGATTTTACATTTCCTAATTGTTGTCGTTGTATGCCCCCCATTTTTGGGATAATGCCAAAGGGGGAGAGATAATGATAATAAATAGCGCAAATGAAAATTTAACTCAATTTCCAAGAATCTAGTTTGATATGCTAGATTCAGGGGGAGTTAAGATACATATAAGGATTTTCAAAATCCGATATTTCAAAAATCAATTCACTTTATTTATCTTACTCGTCTGCTTGATGCAATTCATTTATATTCATTTTGGAATTAACGTGTCATCAATGCAGGGGGAGTAAGTATTTTACATTTGAATTATTATCTTTGATTATTATTTATGTTGGTTTGTCATCACCAAAAAGGGGGAGAATGTTGAATATTGGACTCCCCGGATTTGGTTTTGGATGATGAGCAAACATAAATAATTCATGATCTAACAATTTGTGAGCGCAGTATTGGAGATCGTCGCCAATTTCACGTGAACATTCAAAGCGACATCTCAACACTTTCCAAAGCTCAGTTTCATGCCTAAAGCTTCGTTGAAGCTCTTGCGACGCTTTGGAAGTAATGAAGATTCAATCGAAGCTCTCAAAGACCGTTTATTAAGGTTTTATTTATAGTCTTTTAGTTTCGATTGATAGAATGTTAAGCCTTGAGTATATCTTACGTTTCTATCTTCATTACGCTCATTTCGTAGCTCTAGGATTCTTGCACAAGTTCACTCTAACTTCCTCGAAGCGTCGCGCTTCGATTCGGACTTTGTTGTGCATGTTAGTTGGTACAAGAACAAGTACTGACCGACTAGATGGTGATCTAGTCGGTCGGCCACTGTTCTTGGACCGACTAGTTTCTGTCAGTTAATTCTTAGCTCTTTACTGTTTACAGTTAGTCGGTCTATGTTGACTCACCGACCGACTAGTTTGTGAACTAGTCGGTCAGTGATGCTTCTTTGACCGACTAGTTGAGACTGACTGTTCACTCTAAAATTCTCCTAAGCTACTGTTTACCGTTAGTCGGTCTAAGAACGTTTGATGACCGACTAGTTGACAATCTAGTCGGTCAACTTTTGTTCTTGGACCGACTAAGTCAACTTGCCTTCAGACTATGTTGTTTTGCCTCTTAGTCGGTCTACGTTCATTGGATGACCGACTAGTTGTGAAACTAGTCGGTCAGACAGTGTTCTTGGACCGACTAGTTTTCTAGGTATGAAATTCTATCTCTTCTCAGATCTGCTCTTAGTCGGTCCATGCTTTGTGACTGACCGACTAGTTGATGAACTAGTCGGTCAGTGAGTGTTCTTTGACCGACTAGATCTCACAGATTTCTTTCCGTTGGAGATTGACCTAACTTGTTTTTATGGGACCCTATAAATACGAACCTAGGTCATTTCTATCTTAGATAGAGCTGTCATTAAGAGATTCATTGAGTTCTAAGGAGATAGCTATTCTCCCTCAAATCTAAAGCTCTCTTCCTCACAAGAAACCCATTCTCTCTCATTTCTAGACCTAGAGAGAAGCTTGTTCTTGGTGAGCTCTTCAAGCTATTGCTTGATTCAAGTTTCCAAATCTTCCCTAGGCACCCATTGCTGCTCATTTCCTTGGTGCTAGGGTTTGGTAACTTCATCTTCCTCAAATCCTTCATTCCACCTTTTGGGTAAGAAAAACTCAAGGTATAGGATTTTGTGGTAAGAGTATTTATTTCATATTAAACTCTTTTATATTGCTTATTGGCTCTCTCGGTTGTGAGAGAAGTTTGTGATCCCGGGTTGTGGGATTCACTTTGCCATTGCATGTATGATTTGATCTTGTGAAGGTTTTTCACAAGATATTCATAGTGGAAATCTTGAGTTAGGGTTTCTAACTCAAGTATCCGGAAGGGATCCGGGTGGTTGGGACGTAGGATCACCGGGAACAAGTCGGGGAGACTTGGGTGGATCCGAACCCATTAACTTCATTTGTTAGCATTGTTAATTTCATTGTTGTCATTCAATTTAAGCTTCCGCAAATTGACTTGGTAGTTGTGTGCAATTTAATTTGGAATAATACGCCTTATTATTTTAAAGTACTATTCACCCCCCCTCTAGTACTTGTGCAGTAGCTGGTAGGGCATTACATATATGATATATGTGATAATGTAGTGATATCAACTTTTTTAATAGTGGTTTTCAGGCAAGTGTATACATACAACTAAAGAAGTTCTTGTAGCCATTGTGGTGGTGTTCTTCGTCTCCGGGCTCTCTTCTTAATCATTCATGGGCTGTGCACGGCCTTGGAGGTAAGGGCAAAGAAGGCCGGATGTTGGAGGCTGGAGCAGCACCGGACGGTGGCAGTGTTTCTGACAGTGGTGTTCATGGCCTCGACGGGGTATTTCCTCTTCTTTTCGCAATTGTTGAGGGTTGGATGGGTCGACATAGGACTGGATGAGTTCAAAGCAGTGATGAGGTGGGGGATCGACAGAGCACATGCAAGCTACATCAGCACAAGTTCCGGAAATGGGACTGGGAATCGTTCAGTAAAATTCGAAAGTTTGTACGTTTGACAGTACACAAGAAGGGCTTGGCAACACTATGATATAGTACATAGTTGGGTTTTTCTTTAAAAAAATGTATTTGATATTGTGTTATTTAAAATAATTTCGTATATGATATGCGAACAATACTCTGGCATAAATATTGCTATATAATATGTACTTTGGGTTATATTTGAATACCAGATTCCATGTCATCAGTGTCCTTGTGTAATTTCATTTTTTTAACAACATATTTTTGATCTAACGATTCGTGCAAAGAATAAGGAAGTTCTCACAAAATTTGTTATTTTATTGCGGTAGGGATAAGAAGTTCTTGCACTAACAAGCGCTGTTAAAGGGGGGCCTTTAACAGTGCTTGCACTAAAGAAGCGATGTTAAAGGACCCCCTTTAACAGCGCTTGCACTAACAAGCGCTGTTAAAGGGGGGCCTTTAACAGCGCTTGTACTAAAGAAGCGCTGTTAAAGGCCCCCTTTTAACAGCGCTTGCACAAACAAGCGCTGTTAAAGGCACCCCTTTAACAACGCTTGTTTGTGCAAGCTCTGTTAAATGGGGGCCTTTAACAGCGCTTGCACTAACAAGCGCTGTTAAAGGCCCCCCTTTAACAGCGCTTGCACAAACAAGCGCTGTTAAATGGGGGCCTTTAACAGTGCTTGCACTAAAGAAGCGCTGTTAAAGGCCCCCCTTTAACAGCGCTTGCACTAACAAGCGCTGTTAAAGGCCACCCCTTTAACAGTGCTTGCACAAACAAGCGCTGTTAAAGGACCCCTTTAACAGCGCTTGTAAAGCGCTATTAAAACCAACCCCCCTATAGCAGCGGCGAGATAGACAACGCTTGTAAAGCGCTATTAAAGGCCTTATTTAAGCGATGTTAAAGGTCCATTTTGTAGTAGTGTGTGCGCACGCTCAACCCAACCCCAAACCCCAAGTATGACAAGACAAGACAAACACGACATGGGATCACTCGCTCTAGCTTGGCGAGTGCCCTAATGCCCTATGGGCTGTGTATCACGACAAGGGATCACCCACTCACTGGTGAGTGCCCTATTGCCCTCTGGGCTGTGTATCAGTACAAGGGATCACCCACTCACTGGTGAGTGCCCTATTGCCCTCTGGGCTGTGTATCAGTAAAAGCGATCACCCACTCACTGGTGAGTGCCCTATTGCCTGCAGGCTGTGCAAGACGGGACGGGACGTGACAAGACGGGAAGGGTTATTCTAGGGTGTCCACACAAACGCACACACATGATAGCCCTACGATGTCAAAAGTTGTTGTTGTCAGGCTCAGACTTCGTCGTCAAGTCTGAGCCGTCAGGGGTCGTCCCGGACGCTATCATTTCACGTCCGGTTCTATTTGTTCACAGTTTACAGTTCTAACCAACTAGGGCCTAAACACGACCAAATGTGCAAGTGGGATACACTTGCCTGGGATGGCGAGTGTGTCGTCTGTCCGGGGCGTCTCGTCCAGTCGTCGCGTCCGCGGTAGTCCGTCTGAAAAGGGGTCACGGCGACAATGTCAGGTCGCGATTTCCATCAAGCCTATTAGGGTTCATTTCTAGGTTAAACTGGGCTACCCTAATAGTTCAGAGTCAAGTTTTGATGTTCTTGTCAGCCTAGATCGACCACTACCCTATATGCACAGAAAATTGTCCGATGGTCGATTTCTACAGTGAGCAGTGTTTTACTGGTGCGGAAAAGTAAATTTAATTGTAGTTGTCCAGTTTTAGTTAGGTTTTCAGTTTTCACTACGGGTGGGTTGTGCTACGAGTCAGGGGGACCAACCTGGTGTGAGGAACGCGCATTTAATCTGGCGTCGAGTCTGAAAACGATGGCGGTGCTCGTGTCCCTGACTGCGGGTAGCCCAGTGGATGTCGTCTCGGGATCGCCTCAGGATTATGACGGCTGCAGGTAGCGCAGCCGAGATTTCACGGCTACGGGTACGGTGTCGAGATTGCTTCGGTTGTGGGTAGCGCAATAAAACGTCTCAGGCAACGGTAACGGTAATGGATCACGATTCCGGAAGGTCGTGAACTCTGCGGCGTGTGCTAAGGGGCCTCCGGCAGTGGGCTAACGGCGCAGGCGGCCGGAGTCGGGCCGTGCAGCATCAGGAAGGCCGAAGACAAGAACAACAGCGCGGGCTGCCGTCGCTTGTCACTGCTGCTACGAATCGAAACCGTCGGCGTGCGGCGCTGTGCCGTGGAAACGAGGGGAGATCAGGCGGCTGCGGGGATCTGCTCAGGCGGCCGCGACGAGAAGCGAGTGGCAGCGCGCTGAGGGTTGCGTGCGCTGCTGTGGACGAGGGCGGCGCAGCGAGAGGCGAGCGGCGGGCTGCGCTGCACGGGGATCGGGGATGGTCTGCGGTTGCGACGCTTGCCGTAGTAGCTGCATCGCGATGGGCGGAGCGGAAGAGGAAGAGCCGCGGAGGCGGCTGTGGGCGAGGGGAAAGCACGGCGGCGACGGGGTTCTGCGAGGGCGGCGTTGCGAGGGGAGATGGAAGATGAGGCGTACGAGCGGCAGCGTACAGGCTCGGGAACGCCGGAGCGGCGTCGTGCTGGGGCGGCGGATGAAGGGGATATGCGATAGGGCGATGGGAGAGCTGATCACTCCGTATTTTACACCTTTTTTCTGCATGTTTGCATGCCATTTAGATCGCTCAAATCGCGTTTTTCACGTTTATTCGACAATATTGCGATGCTTTTCACGATTTGTTGTTTTTGTCGTATTTCAGGAGATTTGGAGCGATTTGGAGTGATTCTGAGATGCACCCACTCCGGAGTGTCACCGCCAACTCTCTTGAGGGGTATTTTGCTATTGGAGAGGAGTGGAATAGGAAAGAACGTCGTAGGAACGACGAGGAGGCAAAAATATGAAGAATGGGAATTTTCAGCATGCCACTCGACCGAGTGAAGGAGTCACTCGGCCGACCATCGGAAGCCCGCTCGGCCGGCCAGATCGGACACTCAACAGGCATGCACTCGGCCGAGCATCGCCAAGTCACTCGGCCGAACCACGGATACCCACTCGCCCGAGTGGCATCAAGACGGCGGCATCAAAAATCACAGACTTACTGTTTTTGTACAGTCAATTTCTGAGTTGACGTCCGCCCGAGTGACAAATGACGTCCGCCCGAGTGACAAATGACATCCGCCCGAGTGATGAAAGACCGTCCGCCCAAGTGACCTCGGAGGAAGCGACTCCCAAGACCCCCAACTCTCTGTTTCTGTACAGGGTTTGTCACTCGGCCGAGTGACATTTATCACTTGGCCGAGTGAGCCGCACTGCCTGTAGCGTAAACTGCTATTTTGAGGCTGCGCAGGGGCATTTTCGTCAGGGTTTTTGGGCGATTTTGGGGGGTATTTAACCCCAGTTTTTAACCTAGTTTAGAGAGCCTTTTTCAGAACTTTTGCAGCCTTTTTAGATTAATTTTTTAGGGATTAGATTGAGCTTTTAGAGAGGAGAGAAAAGTGAGATTTTGTTGGATGCTATCTTGTTCTTCATTGGTTTGTCTCTCTTTCTCTCAAAAACTCCATTTTTATTGATATTTTTAATATAGCAATGAATTCTATTGATTTTGATTGTGAATTTCTATTGAATTTGATTATGAATTGTGAGTAGTTCATCGTCTTAGGGCGTAGGGATGAACCCTACGAGCCCAATTTCGAATTTGTGATGAATTGGTGAAACTATTGCTAGGATTGATTAGGGTTAGTTTGGGATTGCTATAATACGAATAGCTAGGGATTCATATCGATTGGGATTTGCAAGAGATTGGATCCCAATTCGATAGGAAGCCCTAGTTGTTCGAATTGGGTTGCAATTGAATTTCTCCGGAATCGGTTTGCAAGAGATTGGACCGAAACTAGGGTTTTTGATTGCAATTCTATACCAATACCCATTTGCAAGAGATTGGACGGGTACGAACTATCCCAACTTAGGTCGTAGCTCGAGTTTGCACGAGAGTGGGCTCGAGACACGATTGAACGATGATGTTGTTCTTCACGCTAGCTTGCCTAGGTTAGGGTCTGCAAGAGATTGGACCCTACCCTAGGTTTTCTATAGACCGGCAACAGCGCGAGAGCGTGAGCTTGGTTCTACATTTAGTTGCAACTAGTTCACCCAAAATTCAAGTCTAGCAATTGTGAAACCTACTAGTCACAATGATGAGATATGGCAAGTAGCGGGGATTCCCTATCCCCTAAGCGTCTTTATTAATTTGTTATTTCTTTTATACATCTGAACGACTGTGACCGCATATTTACGAACATTTCTCGACTTTTCCTATAGCCAGGTGATTGAAGAAGACACTGTTATTAAGCCTCCCTATGTTCGATACCCGCTTGTCGCTACACCGTACGCTTGCAGTAAGACTACAGTGTCGTCGCTCCGGGACGTGTATCCGGGGCGCGATCAAGTTTTTGGCGACGTTGCCGGGGAGCGCAATAGTGTTTGATTCTATCTACCTAGCTATTTCTTTTTTATCATTTCTATTTTTATTTTACCCTTCCTTTGTGCTAACTATTTCTTTGAAACTCTTTTCTCCCTTGCATGTACACGAGGTCCTCGGCGAACCCCGAAGAAATACTATACGATCCGGAGATCGAGCGTACGTTGAGGAGGATCCGAGCGGATAGGAGACTTGATACGGGAGGGAATTTTATGACCGAACCTGAGACACCCGAAGGCTTGGCGGATCGAATGGCGAGGATCATTTCCATAAGAGATAGGCTTTGGCCTAAGACTTCTTCCACGACCTCGTCCATAGCCATACCGGAGTTGGCGGCCGACAAAAATTTCGAATTGAAGACCGGATTGGTGGTCCTTATGCAACAAGACCCTTTTCATGGGAACTCTCATGAAAACCCTCATTACCACATCCAGCTCTTCCTATCAAAATGTGCCACCTTCCAGATGCCGGGCGTCACCATAGATGCTATCAGACTGCGCCTCTTCCCTTTCACACTCAAGGACAAGGCATTATATTGGTTGAGGACGCAAGCTGAAGGAATCTTCACCACTTGGGATGAATTGGCGAGTGCCTTCGTCGACAAATTTTACCCGCCCTCCAAGACAGTGAAGATAAGAAGTGCTCTCATGTCCTTTAAGCAAGGACCACAAGAAACTCTCTATGAAGCATGGGAGCGCTTCAAGGACTTGCAACATCAATGCCCCCATCATAGCATTGAGGATTGGGAGCTTGTCCACAGCTTCTACAATGGACTCCAACCGGGCACGAAGCAGATTATTGATGCCACGGCAAATGGAGCCATTTTATCGAAGACTCCCGATGAAGCTACGGCCTTGCTTGAGGAGATGGCCTCGAACAATCAACAATGGGGGGACGAGCGAGGACATTCTTTATCCTCCTTGAAGCCCACAAGTATCTATGAGGACAAGGCCGTGGCGGAACTTTCTAGCAAGTTTGATTCTCTCCACAAGGTAGTGGAGAGATTGGAGAAATTCATTACGGAGCCTCAAGGAGCCCCTTCTACATCCACACCGACAAATCATATGAGAGATTGGCAAGACCAATCCCAATCCATGTATGTAGGAGGAGAGCAAGGAGAAGGAGCTTTGGAGCAAGTTCAATATGTCGCGGGGAATTCTGGATATTGGGCCAATCCGGCCGCTAGAAACCATCCGGGTTTCTTATATGCCAATAATGATGGTGCACTGAACCCCCCGCCATAATAACCTCCTCAAGCTCGGTCTCCACCACCACCACAACCGAATTATCCACAAAGGGGGCACCGCAACAAAATTTCCCACCGAGGCAACAAGTGGGACCTTATAGGCCACCCGGGTATAATCAAGGGTGGAGAAATCCCAACCCTCCACAAGCTCAACAACGTTCGGATTTTGAAGCTAAGGTGGATGAGTTTATGGCGGAACAAAGAAAGATTAACGCCACTTTGAAGGCGGGGCAAGATTCTCTCGTCACCGTCGTCGCCCAAATTGGGGAGCAACTTGCTTTGCTCAATAGGAACAACCAACAATTACCGGCTCAACCAGAGCCGAATCCACTGGGCAACACCGGCCACATCAATGCGGTCGTTGCGGTTACAACGAGAGGAGGGAAGGATACCACCCCCCCTTGACTCAAATTAAGGAACTCGTGGTGGAGAATCTACAAGAGGGCGAGCCGACAATTGAAGTTGGAAAAGAGAAGGAGCCACAAGGGGAAGTGAAGTCTAGAGAGGAAGAGCTTATTGATGAGCGCCGATTTATGCCACCGGTGCCCTTCCCTCAACGGCTAGCTAGAGCCAAGATGGAGAAACGGCTAGCCAAGTTTCTCGAGTATTTGAGAGGGGTGAGCCTTAATATCCCCTTCCTCGACGCTATAGTGGAAATCCCATCTTACGCCAAGTTCTTAAAGGACTTGATCACGGGAAAGAAGAGGAAGGAGAAGATCATGCTCGCGGAGGAAGGGACTTGGTTCACAAAGAGGGAGAAGGAGCCCGCCAAATTTAAAGATCCGGGAAGTTTCCGAATTCCTTGCACTCTAGGCGGCGTCCCCCTACAAAAAGCATTGGTGGATTTGGGGGCTAGTGTTAGCCTCATGCCTCTCTCCATGTTCCGGAAGTTGAATACTGGCACGGATTTGAAGCCTACCGACATGCGGATTCAACTAGCGGACGGGAGGATTACAAGACCGGTTGGGATCGCGGAGGACATCCCACTCCAAGTTCCGAGGGCATATGCTTGCCATGCGATTTTGTGATAATGGACATCAAGGAGGAGGGCGATACATCACTCATACTTGGACGCCCGTTTCTCGCCACCGCCGGTGTCATCGTCGATGTGCGGGAGGGGACCCTTACCTTGAATGTCGGCAACATCGAAGTGGAGCTTCATATACCGAAGGCAATGAAGCACATGCCGTATCACGAGGAGCTAGATTACATGGACCTCCTTGATGAGGTCATTGAAGAGGCGATCCCCCACTCCATCGGCGCACCCCACGAAGATAGCTTCGAAGAAGGCCTAAATTTGGCCGACGAAGAGAAGATGGATCACTCCCCCGATATCTCCATGGCAATTGATGATGGTGATGCTGATCTCACAAGAATACGGGAGCTCTGCAAGCTCTCGAAGTTGAGGACTCCGAAGAAAGCTTCACCGATACGACGATCGGTGTCACCGGCAAAGCCTAAGACCGGAGCAAGCTCTAGCTTCGGGGAGCCACCCCCAACATTGCCCATGACGAAGGGGCGCTGAGGAAGACCTCACACCACCATGATCCAAATCTGAGTGGTCTTCCGAGCAAGTTCGACGGGTGCATCTCGTATGCACCCAACATCAAGCGTTAATTGAAAATCAAAAGGGGTCGAGCTCAAGACCTTAAACGAGTGCTTGTTGGGAGGCAACCAGACGGTTATCACATTTTTTCTATTTTAGTTTTTATTTTTGTTTTAGACTTTATTAGTGTTTTTGAGTCGTTTGCCCAAAAAAATTGTGACAACGGGTCCTATTTTCTTTGTCAGGAGAGGAGAACGGGATATCTATCATATGGAGGATGACCAAGGCAAAGAGGAGCGCTCCATGGATGCGCCCGAGGCTTAGGAGAAGGAAGAAACCACCTGAAGGAAGAAAAACAGAGATTAGAGCCAAAACGGAGCATCACAGCAGAAAACAGAGCCTCACTCGGCCGAGTACCATAGTCACTCGGTCGAGCAACCAACGACGTCCGCCCGAGTGGCGCACCAACGAGGGAAGTCTGCTGCACCCAACTCTCTGTTCTTTTTTGTAATTTCAGCAAAATTGTCACTCGGCCGAGTATATATATTCACTCGGCCGAGTGAATCTGATACGCTCCTAGGGCGAGAATTGCCGAGTAGCTTGTGCCACTCGGCCGAATGGACTTTTTCCACTCGGTCGAGGGTGGCAAAGCCACTCAGTCAAGTCGTAAGTGGCGAGGAGTTTTTAAAATATTTTTCGTTACGATCACTCGGCCGAGTGACACAGCCACTCGACCGAGTCGTAACCTCTCCTATATAAGGCGCAGCGTGCTCGGCGCGGAATTCGAAACGTCAATTCCCCCTAATCCCCCGAGCCCGCGTGCGTCTGCTGCTCCCTCGCCTACTGTGACTGATCGCTCGCCCGAACGCCGCCCTCGAACGCCGACCGCCAGCGGCCAAATGCCGACCACCGATCGCCGACCACCCCCACCGCCGGCGACCCTCCTCGCCGCCAGCCGACCTCCGGTAACTCCATTTCGCCCATTTTCTCCAATTTCTCCTTTTTGACGATCCGTGCACCTATCGAGCCCCTACCCCAAATTAATTTCATTATCTATCTATTATACCCCTAACCCCCCATGTATTTCGAATTTTACACGCTGATATTGTTGTTTGATGCGCAGGCTATCTTGGGGAGCTTAGGGGAGCTTAGGGGAGCTTCCGAGGCACGCTTTTGGCCTTGTGGAGTCGGCATCTTCACACGCATCTGCTGTTTTGATCTCGCGGCGTGTTCAGGTACCTTCGTTCCATTATTTTTGGCACGTCGCATTTTATATTAGTTGGGTGATCGCTTGGGGCACACATGCCGCCCCAAACACGGCCACACACTAGGAGAGCTTCCGCCAAGCGGAAGCGGCCGGATGAGCCCGGCCCCTCCCATGAGATGGAGGACTCTCCTCCACCTACACCACCTCACCCCACACAGCCACAGCCTACCGATCCAGTCGACCCACAGCCACCACCGGCTCCTATTATCGGGCCGTTGGGGATTACGTTCAGAGACGACGCACAGCG
This sequence comes from Scilla litardierei, assembly GCA_030789695.1. NCBI lineage: Eukaryota > Viridiplantae > Streptophyta > Magnoliopsida > Asparagales > Asparagaceae > Scilla > Scilla litardierei. The sequence continues at coordinate 361,544,441 of CM061142.1, read as the reverse complement.
CGTCCGATTTGAGCGTATCGCCCAGCGCTCGATAGTACCCTCCAGGTTCGCCCATTTAGCTGACCTAGACCGCCCGGGGGTACTCGAAGGGATGCTCACGTTGTACGACAACGTGGGTTGGCGAGATTTTCTTTCCGTGTCGGTGGACACTTACGTCCGTCTGACACTCGAGGTACTCAGCTCGATCGCTCGGACTGGTGAGGGGTGCTCCTTTAGACTTATGGATCGAGAGTGTCAGATCACTCTCGATATGCTTCGAGCATTCTTTCAGTGGCCCGCAGTCCCCACGCCCGACCGAGCCTACGCCCCCACACACATCCCTCCCCCATCCTTCAATTCACACGCCTTTTGGGCCAGGATCACGGGTTTACCTCAAGCCTTTGACCCTAGTAGGGCCAAGGCCTCAGCCATTGTCCACCCCTGCCTCCACATAGCACAGCGCCTTATGGCGACCACCTTTCTTGCGAGGTATGAGCCTGGGACGATGTCGACACCTGAGCTCTATATGCTCTACACGATAACTCGCCCCAGAGTTCTTGATAGGGATGGTGTTACGATGGTCCCTGCCATTGAGATTGACGTCGCTAGCTGGTTTTTGGACCGCATCATCGTATCGGTGGGCGCTCGTTCCCCGATATGTTGCGGCAGCCTGATCACCCTGCTAGCCTTGATGACCGGCGAGGACCTTCCGGCTGACCTTAGGCGAGCCCCAGGCCCCACTGCACTTTCGATAGACGTCATGGCCCGGATGAAGATGCTTCGTCCGCACGGCTAGCGGCACTGGGTTTGGTTGCATGGTCCTTTCTGTGCTAACTACATGATCCTCCCGAGCCCTGCTCAGATACACATAGGACCAGCACATGAGGACTGGCTTCCGACGATGGATCTCCTGATCCCCACCGCCTACGTGCTTGAAGCCAAGGAGGCTGAGCAGGCACACCCTGCACCTGTAGACCCTATGTTCCCTCAGCCTGAGCCTGCACTTTCTGCCGCTCCCGACACTTCTGTCCCCACTTCTGCCAGTTTCGGGAGTACACTTGCTGAGCCGTCCTCCACGCCCACCCCATCTACCACCACAACCACCACTGATGTGCCCCTGTCAGTTGAGCCACTCACCTCTCTGCTATTCGAGCTTCCACCCACCATACTTGAGAGCAGCGAGTCTTCCTTTGCTTCCATCGTGGAGACCCTATCCACTTTGATCTCTGCTGGGGTTTCACCTTTTGGACCCCACACTTCCTCCCCAGCGGTTGACCTTTGTCTCCACGGCAGCCGTCATATCTGAGAGTGTCGTGACGTCTGTTCCCACGTCTGTGTCACTGACCTCTCTCATTGCCTCATCATCGATTCTATCTTCCACTTCCACTGCTGCTGCTTCCACCTCACACCAGCCTGCGTCCCAGCCTCGCACTGAGGTTGGGCATCCACTAGTGAGCACAACACCCTTTCGACCTATGACTGCTATCCCGATCACCTACACTGCCCGTATTAGACAGCCCCGACCTGCTCAGCCTAGACCTGTCCGTCCCTCCGCTCCACCACCCCCTGATGCCTTAGTTCAGAGTTGTCACGACCCGCTTCCCTAAAATGGAGGCGAGACGTGAAAAAGGTCTGCACGAGAGTGGAGCTGTGAAGCCCCAAACCCGATAAGCGTCAAAAATACATAAGCAGGTCCCTGTAACCACAACGGAATAACAATAATAACACAAGGAGAGACTGAAATAAAATCTCACATCTCATAAATTGTCCAACAAGAAAATAAGTCCAACATCCAGAAAAGCCACCAGGCTAAAGGAAAAGAGTCTAAGGCCCAGAACAAGGCCAACAAAAGTAACAACGACAAAACAAGGTATAGGTGCTACGCACCGATAACAAAACAACTGTCTAACAAAAGTAAAACACAACGAAGACACTAGGACTGGTCCCCAATGTCCACGTACTCCCCGTCAAACACAAGCTCGGGCTCGGCGTCAGCAAACACCTCGTCCTCAACGAGGTACTCGGGCTCAGGATCTAACATGTGTCACCCAAAAGAGTAAAGGGGCACATGTCAGCAAGTCTAAAAGACTTGGGCAAGGAAACTGAAAGTAAGGCAACTAGCAACCTAGCAGTTTAGCATGCATGACATGGCAGTTATAACATGAGTGCACAATCAAGACATGGCAAGACAATTTGTACAAGAGAACAATCATCGGGACGAGACAAGACAAGACAAGACAAGAGTAGCCACACTACTATCAATCTCAATCGATTCACTATTCACGTTGTTTTGTAGATGTTTACGCCTTACAGCTGAATGGTTTCACATTCGCTGATTGGCCGCTTAACAACTACACCAAACCCAGAGTTTACGCCTTACCACCGCAGTTGCTGATCGGGCAGAATCCCAGTTGATTGGTCGCTTAACTCTTACCCCCAATACCCACACGTAATGGAGCCAGGGTCCCCGCACATGAAGCTCAGCTAGTGAGCCTGGGGTTGCCCCGCACATGAGCTCGCATTCTTAACATTTGGCGTAGGGGTGCACCTAGCCGGAAACACGCAATTCGGGCGTTGGCTATCAACCAACACATGGCCCGCTTCTGGAACACGAGCCAGGAACACAAGCATTGTAGCAAGCTACGCATTCACAGAAATACTTAAAGGATGCAATGACATGACAATTAATTTGCGTACCGTTAATGGAAAGTAAACATGACATGGTAATTGTGCAACATGATATATGTCGGAACTAGCTTCGTTGTCAAGCTAGTTCCCCAATTTGCGCCTAGGCGAGTATCATTTCGTCGCCTAGCCTCTTTTACGCCTACAACAAGCAAATGGCCTAAAACATGGCCTAAACCCTAAGTGGCAAGTTTCACTTGCCTAGCACCGGGGATGACGACCACTTCGTCTCACTGATGCTAATCTACGGGGAAAATCGCTGTTATGGGGAAACAAATAACAAACAACATGAAATTTTATTAGGGTTTCATAAAAATATAAATAGGTTATGAAAACAACGGTAGATCGATTTCTTACCGAGAGGAGGCGAAAGAAACACTCCGGGGAACCCTAGGATCAGATCTGGAAAAGATTGGAGAAGTTTGGGAGATTTAGGGTTTTGGGGGATTTGGGGATTTTGATGGATTTGGTGAGATTTTGGGGAAGATGAGAGGTAGTTAGAGTGGATGGATGGTTTGGATGATGGATTTAGGGCTTGGAATGAAGAAATGAAGCTTGGAGGAAGATGGGGGCTCAAGGGGGAAGATTTTAGGGTTTTGGGTCGTGTTGAGGAAGAAGAAAACGTTTGGGTTGGGTTTAAATAGGATGGGCTGGCGGCTGCCCAGAAATTAGGGTTTCAACACTGGTTAGTCGGTCAAAGAGCAACCACTGACCGACTAGTTTGTTAACTAGTCGGTCGGTCGACCAACGCAGACCGACTAAGTGTAAACAGTAACTTCTGAACGAAAATAGTATTTTAGAGTTAGTCGGTCCATGAACAAATACTAACCGACTAGTTTAGCATCTAGTCGGTCGATGAACGTTCTTAGACCGACTAAGAGTAAACAGTAACTCAACTAAAATTAAGATGATGTGTTAGTAGGTTAAAGAAGCATAGCTGACCGACTAGTTTGCAACCTAGTCGGTCAACCAACGTTCTTAGACCGACTAACGATAAACAGTAACTCCTGAGAAATTTAGAAAGCTAACTAGTCGGTCCAAGAAGGATTACCGACCGACTGGATCGTCATCTAGTCGGTCGGTGCCCCTTCTTATACCGGCTAATGAGCACAAAAAGTTCCGATACGGAGCGCGGAGCTCCGGGATCGATTCCTAAGACTCCTAGGCTTGATCTAATAGTTAGATACGACCGTTATGAAGTCCGTCACGAGTGACACACTTCGAAATCGACGATCCTAAGGAAGAAACGAGAAAATAAGACGAATCGATCGAAAATGAAAGCTACGGAGACGAAAACCACACATGAGGAGAAAATCCACCAAAACATATATTATATTATAATAAATCCAGATACATGAAAAGCAGTCGTTACATCCTCCCCAACTTAAGAAAAATTCCGTCCTCGGAATTTCCAATACTCACGAGTCCGGAAACAAAAGTGGGAAACGCTCTCGCATCTCATCCTCATTCTCCCAAGTAGACTCTCCAGGTGAGCCGTGTCGCCACATCACCCTCACAAGATTGACAATCTTGTTCCAAAGCGATTTCTGACGCCTGTCCAGAATCTGCACTGGATGCTGGTCATACGTCATATCGGGGCGAACGGTAATCTCCAAAAAATCCACCGCATGAGACGGATCGCTAATGTATCGACGAAGCTGCGACACATGGAAAACATTATGAACTCCTTCAAAAGATGGCGGCAAGGCCAAGCGATAAGCTACCTCGCCAACCCTCTCCAAAATGTCAAACGGTCCAATGTATCGCGGGCTCAACTTCCATCGCTTCCCGAAACGAATCACACCACGATTCGGGGAAATCTTCAAGAACACATGGTCGCCCGGCTGAAACTCCAAAGGACGACGTTTAGCATCCGCCCAATGCTTAAAACGGTCCTGAGCAATCCTCAACCTCTCCCGAATATTCCTGTCGATATCCACGGCCTCCACGATCATCTCATGTCCCAACAACTCCCGATCAACAACGTCATCCCAACTCAATGGCGATCGACATTTCCTCCCATAAAGAGCGGCGAAAGGCGCCATGCCAATACTCGCCTGGAAGCTGTTGTTGTAAGAGAACTCCACCAAATGCAGATGGTCCTCCCACGAACCCTTGAAATCCAACATGCACGCCCTCAGCATGTCTTCCAAAATCTGAATCGTCCTCTCGGACTGGCCATCCGTCTGCGGATGGTACGCCGTGCTGAAACTCAGACGCGTACCCAAGCTCTTCTGCAAACTTTGCCAGAACTGAGATGTGAACCTCGTGTCTCTGTCAGACACGATACTCACGGGGACTCCATGAAGTCGCACAACCTCCTGCACGATTCACGTTACATCACTATCCAAACTAGGAAAAGGAAATAAAACGGAGAGTAAAAAGAATTTTACCTCCATGTATCTCCTCGCTAGCGCCTCAGTGGACTGTCCCACTCGGAACGGAATAAAGTGTGCAGATTTGGTCAATCGATCTACGATCACCCAAATTGCGTCATTCTGCTTCGGACTCCGAGGTAGTCCAGTCACAAAATCCATAGTGATGTGTTGCCATTTCCACTCCGGAATCGGAAGCGGTTGTAGCAACCCGGCCGTACGCTGATGCTCCGCCTTCACTTGCTGGTAAACCAAGCACTTGGCTACACTCCGAGCCACGCTTCTCTTCATGCCATGCCACCAATAATTCAGACGAAGATCCTGGTACATCTTGGTGCCACCAGGATGCACAGAATACGGCGAACTGTGTGCCTCCACCATCAGCTCCTCTCTGATATCCCCAGCCGGCACACACAACCTAGCTCCGAACCTCAGCGAGCCATCCTCATGAATCAAAAAGTCAGTCCGCAGACCGGCTTCCACCTGCTCCCGAATCCTCACCAGCTTCGGATCCTCAGCCTGGCCAGCCTTAATCCGATCCACGATCGTCGACTGTACCTGCATGTACATCAACGAAGAAGCCTCTCCAGGAAGAACAATCTCCACACCAGACTCGCAAAAATCCTGCTGCAATCTCCACTGCGAGGTCAAAATCATCACCGCTGGAAGCCTACTCAAAGCATCCGGAACCACATTCACATTGCCAGGGTGAAACTGCAAATCAATCTCATAATCCGCCAAAAGCTCTAACCATCGACGCTGTCGCATGTTAAGCTCCTTCTGAGTGAAAATATACTTCAAGCTTTTGTAATCGGTGAAAATCTTCACTTTCTCACTCAGCAGGAAGTGCCTCCAAATCTTAAGAGCAAACACAATGGCAGCCAACTCCAAATCATGCGTCGGGTAATTCTTCTCATGAACCTTAAGCTGACGAGACGCATACGCCACAACATGCCCATGCTGATGCAACACACAACCGAGACCCTTGCCAGAAGCATCACAAAAGATCTCAAATCCACCGCTGCGATCAGGCACAACAAGAATAGGGGCAGTCGTCAACCTCTCCTTCAGAATACCAAAAGCACTCTCACAATCACCCGACCAAACAAAAGCAACATCCTTCCGCGTCAACCTGGTCATCGGCTCAGCAATACGAGAAATGTCCTTAATGAATCGCTGATAGTAACCAGCAAGTCCAAGGAAACTCCGAATCTCAGACGCCGACGACGGAACAGGCCACTCCCTGATGGCCCTAATCTTCTCGGGATCCACTGAAATACCATCTCCAGTCACCACATGCCCGAGAAAAGCAACTCTATCCAGCCAAAACTCGCACTTCGAAAACTTAGCATACAACCGATGCTTCCTCAAAATCTCCAACACCGTCCTTAAGTGCGAGGCATGCTCTTCCTCCGACTTTGAATAGATCAGAATGTCGTCAATAAAGATAACGACAAACTTATCCAAAAAGTCATAGAAAATCAGGTTCATCAGATTTATGAAAACTACGGGCGCGTTAGTTACGCCAAAAGGCATAACCACGAACTCATAGTGTCCATACTTCGTCCTGAACGCTGTCTTCGGAACGTCATCCTTCCTTACCTTCAACTGATGGTAACCACTCCTCAAATCCAATTTAGAAAACACCCTCAAACCTCCAAGCTGATCAAAAATATCATCGATGCGAGGCAACGGGTATTTATTCTTAATGGTCACCGCATTCAACTCCCGATAGTCCACGCACATGCGACGCGAACCATCCTTCTTCTTCACCAGCAGCACCGGTGCTCCCCACGGAGACACGCTAGGATTAATATAACCCTTCTGCAAAAGCTCATCCAACTGCTTCCGCAACTCCTCCAATTCTGCAGGTGCCATACGATACGGCGCCTTCGAAATCGGCTGCGCACCTGGAACGAGATCAATAGAAAATTCCAGAGCCCGATCAGGCGGCAAACCAGACATCTCCTCGGGAAAGACGTCGCCAAAATCACGCACCACAGCTGGCCACTCCAGCTCCATCTGCATAGCCACAGCCTCCACCGGCCTGGCCCGAAATCTGACAGGACCAAGCGAACTGCTACCACGACTGAACTCAAATACTGGATTTCCGGGAATCTCGAACACCACCTTCTTCCTCCGAAAGTCGATCGTAGCATAGAAGCTCGCAAGCCAGTCCATCCCAAGAACTGCATCATAGTTGATGATGTCGTGGACAATGAAATCAGCGAAAAGCTCATGTCCACAGACCACCAAAGAGCAAGAATTGCAACCACGATGCACCGAGACCACACCATTCCCTGTAATGATATTCCAACTCTTGGGAAGAGGGGACGTCGACAAGGAATGCCTCTCCACGAAGCTCCGAGAAATAATGCACATCGACGCACCAGAGTCAAAGAGGACTCGTGCAGGAAATGTGCAAACCAAAACTACACCTAATCAAGCAATTAACAATCAAACCCGAGTCTAGCAAACAACCATGTTCAAGCAAACAACATAATCTAACAATCAAAACCAGCTAGGAAGGTAACAGCTAGATTGAGGATTACCTGCGATAACCTCATCCACAGCCTCGCTCTCCGCAGCGGTCATCAGAAAAGCCTGCCTCCTCGGCGGAACAGCCTGCTGAAAAGCCTGCCTCTACGGAACAAGAGCTGCTCCACGTCCAGCAGGAACAGACGCTCGCTGCTGCAACGGCTGAGCTGCAACAGGAGCCCTCCGCAGCTGATTCGCATGCCGACAATCCTTCGCGGCATGAGAAGCATCACCGCAAACCAGACACTGGCCCAAAAACTTCCGACACTGATCCTTGACGTGGCCAGGCTTGCTGCAGAAATGGCAAAACTTCAGAATAGGCCCTCCTGGCCTCTTAAACTGAGCAGACTGATTAGGCCTGAATCCAGGTCTAACCACAGCTCTCGCCTGTTCCACAGGCCTCTTCCCAGCACCAACAACAGACCCCCTCCTCTGGTTCACGAGCAGCTCCTGCCTTTTGGCTGCTACTAGAACCTTCTGATAAGACTCCCGGTCAGAGGAGGTCACAAAACTCTGGAGCTCCGAAGCAAGCCCCTGCAGGAACCTCTGAGCCTTCTCCTCAGCGTCCTGCACCATCTTTGGTGCAAACCGACTCAGCCTCATGAACTCTTGGTGATACATGTCCACCGACGAGCTCCCTTGCTCCAAATCGATAAAACGCTGCAGCATCTCCTCCCTGGCAGCCTTCGGAAAGAACTCACCCTCAAATCTGGCCTTGAAGGTAGCCCAAGCTATCGGCTCCACCAACAACTTCTCTTCCGCATCCCACCAATTCTGAGCATTATACTTGAGTTGCCTCTTCGCCAAATCAACCCATCCAGCCGGGGTGATCTTGGCCATCTTCAGATTGTCCTCGATGTTCCGAATCCACTCATCGACAGCCAGAGGACCCTCAGAACCATCAAAATATGCGGGACCCAGCTCCCGAAATTGCTTCGCTCCTGGCTCAGAGCGAGGGGCATCCGGAAGAGCCCGGGCAGCTCGAGCAAGTGGAGCATTCTGGACTTGCAGAAGCATGCCCTGCTGCACTTGCATCATCTGGAGCATCATCCGCATCATCTCACCGCTGGTGGGTTCCCGCTCAGGCTCCTCATCATGAGGGATCGCGCCACTACCCCCACCACGGGTGAAACGTCTTCCTGCCATCTAGTGACACAGAAAACGAATCAGATTAGACTCATAGCTTATGACTCGGACGTCGAACTTAGTTTAGTGGACATTCTAATATTATTATCGCTATTCCAAAAATCGCAGTTACAGAAGGACCTGCATGGGCCACCAACAAAACCTGTCACGACCCGCTTCCCTAAAATGGAGGCGAGACGTGAAAAAGGTACGCACGAGAGTGGAGCTGTGAAGCCCCAAACCCGATAAGTGTCAAAAATACATAAGCAGGTCCCTGTAACCACAACGGAATAACAATAATAACACAAGGAGAGACTGAAATAAAATCTCACATCTCATAAATTGTCCAACAAGAAAATAAGTCCAACATCCAGAAAATCCACCAGGCTAAAGGAAAAGAGTCTAAGGCCCAGAACAAGGCCAACAAAAGTAACAACGACAAAACAAGGTATAGGTGCTACGCACCGATAACAAAACAACTGTCTAACAAAAGTAAAACACAACGAAGACACTAGGACTGGTCCCCAGTGTCCACGTACTCCCCGTCAAACACAAGCTCGGGCTCGGCGTCAGCAAACACCTCGTCCTCAACGAGGTACTCGGGCTCAGGATCTAACATGTGTCACCCAAAAGAGTAAAGGGGCACATGTCAGCAAGTCTAAAAGACTTGGGCAAGGAAACTGAAAGTAAGGCAACTAGCAACCTAGCAGTTTAGTATGCATGACATGGCAGTTATAACATGAGTGCACAATCAAGACATGGCAAGACAATTTGTACAAGAGAACAATCATCGGGACGAGACAAGACAAGACAAGACAAGAGTAGCCACGCTACTATCAATCTCAATCGATTCACTATTCACGTTGTTTTGTAGATGTTTACGCCTTACAGCTGAATGGTTTCACATTCGCTGATTGGCCGCTTAACAACTACCCCAAACCCAGAGTTTACGCCTTACCACTGCAGTTGCTGATCGGGTAGACTCCCAGTTGATTGGTCGCTTAACTCTTACCCCCAATACCCACACGTAATGGAGCCAGGGTCCCCGCACATGAAGCTCAGCTAGTGAGCCTGGGGTTGCCCCGCACATGAGCTCGCATTCTTAACATTTGGCGTAGGGGTGCACCTAGCCGGAAACACGCAATTCGGGCGTTGGCTATCAACCAACACATGGCCCGCTTCTGGAACACGAGCCAGGAACACAAGCATTGTAGCAAGCTACGCATTCACAGAAATACTTAAAGGATGCAATGACATGACAATTAATTTGCGTACCGTTAATGGAAAGTAAACATGACATGGTAATTGTGCAACATGATATATGTCGGAACTAGCTTCGTTGTCAAGCTAGTTCCCCAATTTGCGCCTAGGCGAGTATCATTTCGTCGCCTAGCCTCTTTTACGCCTACAACAAGCAAATGGCCTAAAACATGGCCTAAACCCTAAGTGGCAAGTTTCACTTGCCTAGCACCGGGGATGATGACCACTTCGTCTCACGGATGCTAATCTACGGGGAAAATCGCTGTTATGGCGAAATAAACAACAAACAACATGAAATTTTATTAGGGTTTCATAAAAATATAAATAGGTTATGAAAACAACGGTAGATCGATTTCTTACCGAGAGGAGGCGGAAGAAACACTCCGGGGAACCCTAAGATCAGATCTGGAAAAGATTGGAGAAGTTTGGGAGATTTAGGGTTTTGGGGGATTTGGGGATTTTGATGGATTTGGTGAGATTTTGGGGAAGATGAGAGGTAGTTAGAGTGGATGGATGGTTTGGATGATGGATTTAGAGCTTGGAATGAAGAAATGAAGCTTGGAGGAAGATGGGGGCTCAAGGGGGAAGATTTTAGGGTTTTGGGTCGTGTTGAGGAAGAAGAAAACGTTTGGGTTGGGTTTAAATAGGATGGGCTGGAGGCTGCCCAGAAATTAGGGTTTCAACACTGGTTAGTCGGTCAAAGAGCAACCACTGACCGACTAGTTTGGCAACTAGTCGGTCGGTCGACCAACGCAGACCGACTAAGTGTAAACAGTAACTTCTGAACGAAAATAGGATTTTAGAGTTAGTCGGTCCATGAACAAATACTGACCGACTAGTTTAGCATCTAGTCGGTCGATGAACGTTCTTAGACCGACTAAGAGTAAACAGTAACTCAACTAAAATTAAGATGATGTGTTAGTCGGTTAAAGAAGCATTGCTGACCGACTAGTTTGCAACCTAGTCGGTCAACCAACATTCTTAGACCGACTAACGATAAACAGTAACTTCTGAGAAATTTAGAAAGCTAACTAGTCGGTCCAAGAAGGATTACCGACCGACTGGATCGTCATCTAGTCGGTCGGTGCCCCTTCTTATACCGGCTAATGAGCACAAAAAGTTCCGATACGGAGCGCGGAGCTCCGGGATCGATTCCTAAGACTCCTAGGCTTGATCTAATAGTTAGATACGACCGTTATGAAGTCCGTCACGAGTGACACACTTCGAAATCGACGATCCTAAGGAAGAAACGAGAAAATACGACGAATCGATCGAAAATGAAAGCTACGGAGACAAAAACCACACATGGGGAGAAAATCCACCAAAACATATATTATATTATAATAAATCCAGATACATGAAAAGAAGTCGTTACAAGAGTGTTCGCGCTCTTGAGGGGGCGATGAGTGGACTCCGGGGCGATTTTAGGGCTCTGTCTTCCACAGTCACCGCCATGTAGCACCGCCTCGAGCTACTTCCTGGCATTCACTTTTGCCTCACCCAGATCCTCGAGCGACTGCCACGACCACCACCCACCCAGCAGACAGTCACCCAGCCACCACCACCTCCTCCTCCACCTCCGCCTCAGGACAGAGATGGCGCAGCACCTCCAGCTTAGGCACACCCTTGATGCCACCAATATTATTTTTTTCGTCATGCTGCCCATTCTCTGCTTGGTCCTGATGATTTTTGCCCACCCCCTCCTCCCATCACTATTTTTGTCCACATTTTGATCATATCATTCTATATCCTTCTTCGGGAGTGAGGGAGAGTATTTTTGGTGACACACACATATCTGCATCACTCTTATCCTTGCATGCATCACATCCGCATCATATTTTCATTTTGTTTTTATTTTATTTTATCTTTCTTTTTATCTGCATCACTCTTTATTTTGTTTTCTTTCTTTTTCATTTCATTTCCTTTGTTTTCATGTCCCGAGTTCGTCTCTTTACTTATCTTCCTTGAGGACGAGTAAGAGGCAAGCTTGGTGGATTTTGATCGGTCCATGTTTTACACCTTTTTTCTGCATGTTTTCACACCATTTCGATTGCTCATATTGTGATTTTCACGAGTATTCGATGATATTGCGTTACTTTTCACTATTTCTTGTTTTTTGTCGGATTTCAGGAAATATAGAGCAATCGGGAGCAAAAATGAGCTTAAAGGACTTGCACATGTACCGGAACGTTGCCCATGGCTCATTTGCAGACTTATCGGCGATGGAGGATGAGTGGAAGAAGAAGGAACGTCGTAGGAGCGACGAGGAAGAGAAATGATGAAGATTAGGCATTTTCAGCCTGCCACTCGGCCGAGTGAAGGAGTCACTCGGCCGAGCAAAGAAGCCCGCTCGGTCGGCCAGATCGGACACACAATTACTTGAAGATTAGCGTGCACTCAGCCGAGCGACGACATACCACTCGGCCGAGTATGGAGACACCACTCGTCCGAGTGGCACACGAACGACGGCATCCAAAAGACCAGACTTACTGTAATCCGTCAGTCGACTACGAGCTCCGACTCGGCCGAGTACCAAAAGCCCCTCGGCTGAGTGACATTTGCCGCTCGGTCGAGTGATGCCGAGGACACGCAGCACCCAGATTTTCAGATAGTTGTTCACTCTTTTGACATCTGCTATCATTCCAGAGGTCAAAATATTTTTCTCATATTTTTTATGGATAGTAGACTTCATGACGGTTCCAACGCCGCCAAGAACGCGTCAATCGGAGGTCGGATGAAATCTGGAGAATTTCTGCAAGTCGATGCTGCAGTGCTGGAATTCGCAATGTCAGTGTCACTCGGCCGAGTGACATTTTCACTCGGCCGAGTGAGATTCCCACTCGGCCGAGTGACCAGTTTTTGCCAGTTTTTGACAGAGTGCTGTTCTCTGGAAATTTTGCAGGAATTCCCACTCGGTCGAGTGAGCTTTCCACTCGGTCGAGTCACGACTGGCGCAGAACTTAACTTACGCACAGAATCAGTTTCGGGCGCGGGTTTCGGGGGGTTTTGGGGCAGTTTTGTTAGGGTTTTTTGTGGGCTATTTAAGGGGTTTATAGCCACCATTAGAGAAGGTTGCTAATATGTTTTCTTAGGATTATTTTAGAGGCTAGGCCATGCCCTAGGCCCCCTCTTGGATCTAAAAGCTTTTATTTGGATTGAAGATCTTCATCAAAGCTAAGTATTTTTATTCTTATTTTTTGAATCTTTGATTTGCTATCTTTTTATATGCAAGCAATGGTTTTTATTGATTCCTATATCGTAGTTGCTATGCTTGAGTAGATTTGATGTTCTAGGGCATGGGGATGAACCCTATGGATCCAATTTTAGATTTATGATGAATGAATTTCTAAATTGCTAGAATTTCTAGGAGGTTAGGTTGCGATTGATTTACTACGGATAGCTAGTGATTTCCATCGATTTGGGATTTGCAAGAGATTGGATTCTAATTGATGGGAAGGCCTAGATATTCGATTTAGATTTACAATTGGATTTCTCTAGATTTGATTTGCAAGAGATTGGACCAAAGCTATGATTTTTAATTGTAAATCTATATCAATATTCGTTTGCAAGAGATTGGACGAATATGAACTATCACAATCTAGATCGTGACTCGAGTTTGCACGAGAGTGGGCTCGAGGAGCGATTGAACGATGATGTCGATCCTAATGCTAGTGGCTTAGGTTAGGGTTTGCAAGAGATTGGGCCCTAATCTAGGTTGCTATAGACCGGTAATAGCGCGAGAGCGTGAGCTTGGTTCTCTATTCAGTTACGACTAGTTCACCTCAACACAAGTCTAGTAATATTGAGATTTACTATTTACAAGGATGAATGACGACCCGTAGTGGGGATTTCCTAGCCCTAGACACTTTTATTATCTTATATTTGAATCGATATTTTATCCAACTTCTCTATCACCAACACCGACATCCATCATCATTTCCATTATATCATTCCATACCCATCTCCACCAATAAAACATTCGTAGTCAAACCAACCTAGGATAGATTGGAGCCAACACCACCTCCTCGTGTTCTATACCCGCTCGCCGCTACACCGTGCGTTTGCGGTAAAACTACAATCGTTCTCCGGGTGTATATCCGGGACCGATCAAGTTTTTGGCGACGTTGCCGGGGAGGTGTTTCCCGTTGGGTGCCAATTTGTCACAATTAGGTTGATTAGACTACGAAAAAGAAAAAAAAATTTAATTATTTTAGGAAATTTTCACCCCCGCCACCATTACTACAATTTCTATATTCTTTTGTGCCACTGATATTTTCCTCCAGGTATTTATCTTTGTTTATCAGGTGTTATGGATGGTATTATGTGGACCACAGATTTTGAGGAGGAAGCATTTCAGAACTTATTGGAGGGCCTCTTGGAGTCAGTGAGGTTCACCGGTTCAGAGAGCATTACAGCAGGTAATGCATTTGACCTACGATTTGCAGATTTTGTTATGAACCATGTTTCAGCTGCAGGAACAATGGAGGAGGACATCCATGTCAGTCTTGAGGGGGATAGATTATATTTTTGGATTGCTCGTGGGCATTCCCCTCCACATGATGCATCCCCACAAGTTGACACACAGGAGCAGCCAGCATCACCATTCCAGAGAGAGCATACATTGATAGTTCACGAGGAGGCATCACATGCGGAGCCAGAGCATTACATTACTGAGGCAGCACTTTGGGACGAGGGAAACTTCATTCAGATAAATCCAGAGTCTTGCCCACCTGCAGTTGAGCTTCCGCAGCCACCTCTACCTTCCACTGAGGCTGTGATCATATGGACCACACATTTTTATGCGTACCTGGATGAGATTCTTGGATGGCAGGCTGAGGACATTGATGCTTCCACATCTGAGGAGACAACGGTACCAGGCACAGATGCAGCCACTTCTGATGAGAGAACTGCGATGAGATACTCAGGGCGTGTTGCTACAGAGCCGGGTTTCACCGTCGTCACTCCCCCACCCACAGACACAGCTAGTCCATACGATGAGTGGATGGATGAAGATGATTTAGATGGAGAAGACATTGATGTAATTTACCTCGCAGAGCCGAAGCATGCTTTTGAGGAGGCCTTACACACGGAGCAAGAGCTTATCACCGAGGAGGTCGTACATCGGGATGAGGACACAGCCATTCATGAGGATCCCGAGCACTGTCCTCCACCATTAGAGCTCCTGCAGTCACCTCATCCTTCCACTGACGTCGATGACTATCTCACAGAGCTTACTGCTCCCACTCAGGGAGATATTTTTACCCATTCCATTTCTGAATCATGTATTCCATTTGATATTTATTTTGATTCAGATATTTTTGACACGTCGTACCTCTTGCAGCACACATACGATTATGGACCGGAGGTATGCTTGGACGTGTCACAGTTTGATGAGCCTATCGAAGAGGTCCACACCTATGATCCAGATTTACCTGAGCAGCTGAGAGAGGACACCACGGAGATAGCTATCAAGGCACAAGAGGATATTGGATTATTTCCAGGGAAGTATCGTCCACCATTATTTATTCCATATATTTCTATAGACGATCCTCTTTGGGATACTTTTATTATGAGGGTGAATTTTTTGCGGCGAACTGATGCATCCTATTCTCTGCAGGGTACAGGTGGAGTCCTTGTGGGAATGCTGGAGGATGCATTGCTGGAGTTCGTTGGAGTCCGTGGACATACGCGCCTGTCAGAGCCACGGAAAGAGCAGTTGGAGCAGTTGCCTGCATCGGCAAAGATACTGGATCTGCCTTTTGCTATAGGTGATATCAATCCAGTAGTGTAGAAATTTTTATGCTTTCAATAAACTCGAATCCTCTCGACAGCGAGAGGACCGTATAGATTCGCGTGAATAAATATCACCTCATATGACGGCAACAAAAATTTTTACACCCAAAACCCATTATATATATTAATTGCCCTCTCCATATTTTGATGTGTCACATCCTTTTGCTCACCACATTCGAGCATTTCTTTCAAGTGAAACCTTACTTTCTTATTCGTTTGACTTGATCACGCTTTGCAAAGCCATGACATTTTTGGTCAAGTAATTTGAATAGGATTGTTTGGTATAAGCTTGGGGGAAGGCGCTCTCATGCATCATTGTATGTGCATGTAGTTGCATTAGGATTTCATGTCATTCATTTCATCATTTTTCATTCACCCCCTTATTATTATCGTTGTTCCTCATATTCTTTCATTATGATCACATTGAGGACAATGTGAAGTTTAAGCTTGGGGGAGTGCATTTCCATGCCATTTAGATGCATTAGTTGCATTTTTTTACTTTATTTTAGGGTTTTTAGAATTTTTCAAAATTTTTGCATCATCTTTTTGATTTTTTCCATCTTATTTTCCTTTTATGTGTGTTCATGCATCATATTGTGTGCTTGTTTCTCTTTTCTTTCCTCTCTTTTATTTTTTTCTTATTTCTTTATTTTCCTTTCTCTTCTTTTGCTAGATGCGTTCCTTATGATGATATCTCTTATTGCTTTAGGAACCTTCACGATGCTTATTATTCCTTGCCATGCTACTTAGAGTATTCCATAGTCTTGCTATTCACATGTGCTTGCAAATCTATTTCTTTTGATGATTTCTCTACATGAATGCATGATATTAATTGAAACTGAATGCATGGATTAGTGTTTAGTATGCTTTTGTTGGAAATGCACCAAGATTCACGCATCCTTAGTATATCTGAAGCATCAGTTTTATTGTCTTATTCACCTTCTGTTGCATGCCTGATATGATTGTGCGCTTTACCACTTGACTTCACTTTTTATTGAGATGATTGAGAATATCCATGCTTACATATTAGTTTTAGTTGAAGTATTATTTTATTGAACCGTTCGTGCACATCTTAGAGTGAACCGAGTGTTACATTATTTCTTTCTCCACATATATCTTTTTATTCTCTACATGTTACTTGAGTTCACCTCCTAAAGCTACTTATATCGCATCTATTTCCCAAAAATCCCCACAAAAGAAAAAGTTAGCTCCAAAAAGTCCAAAAAGCCAAAAAGGAGCCAAAATCCAAAAATACAAATCAAATTGCTCCTACAAAAATCCAAGAAGAAAAATGAGAAACAAAGTCCAAAAGAAAAAAAATATTTCTCTATCTCATTATTGGAGCCACAAAATACTTGGGAAAACCAAGGCAAAAATCCCATTTTCCACTATCATATTCCTTTAGATGCGATGCCTCAAGCTAAGCTTGGGGGGGTTGAATTCATTTGACCATATGAGTGAGTACGACATTAGAGTGGAGAGGTGCACGAATGGGGATGTTTGATAATGCTGAAACTTAGCAAAATACCTTAGTTATGGAGATTTCTTATGAATCGATATAAATATGTGAATGCCATGATTTATTCCATTCTCCATTGCATGTTTGGCGTGATTCTTATATGCTTCTGTTATAACTTTTGATTGAAAAGTGCATTGCCAACATTTGTATATTAAATCCTATGAAATGCGTGACGTGGATATGAATTGATTGTATGAATTTAGAGAATCCCTTTTCTTGTTCTTAAAAGCTTGCAAGTACCATGTTTATGTAAGATATGAAATCTTTATAGCATGATATTCGTATTTTCTGAGTTATCGTGATGTGTAGCTTTAGCTTGAGATCTAAGAGAATAATCTAGCGACCCCTTCCACCTCGTTTTCTTTCTTTTTCATTTCATTTCCTTTGTTTTCATGTCCCGAGTTCGTCTCTTTACTTATCTTCCTCGAGGACGAGTAAGAGGCAAGCTTGGGGGATTTTGATCGGTCCATGTTTTACACCTTTTTTCTGCATGTTTTCACGCCATTGCGATTACTCATATTGCGATTTTCACGAGTATTCGACGATATTGCGTTACTTTTCACTATTTCTTGTTTTTTGTCGGATTTCAGGAAATATAGAGCAATCGGGAGCAAAAATGAGCTTAAAGGACTTGCACATGTACCGGAACGTCACCCACGGCTCATTTGCAGACTTATCGGCGATGGAGGATGAGTGGAAGAAGAAGGAACGTCGTAAGAGCAACGAGGAAGCGAAATGATGAATATTGGGCATTTTTAGCATGCCACTCGGCCGAGTGAAGGAGTCACTCGGCCGAGCAAAGAAGCCCGCTCGGTCGGCCAGATCGGACACGCAATTACTTGAAGATTAGCGTGCACTCGGCCAGCGACGACATACCACTCGGCCGAGTATGGAGACACCACTTGTCCGAGTGGCACACAAACGACTGCATCCAAAAGACCAGAATTACTGTAATCCGTCAGTCGACTACGAGCTTTGACTCGGCCGAGTATCAAAAGCCCCTCGGCCGAGTGACATTTGCCGCTCGGTCGAGTGATGCCGAGGACACGCAGCGCCCAGATTTTCAGACAGTTGTTCACTCTTTTAAAATCTGCTATCATTCTAGAGGTCAAAGTATTTTTTGCATATTTTTTATGGATAGTAGACTTCATGACGGTTCCAACGCCGCCAAGAACGTGTCAATCAGAGGTCGGATGAAATCTGGGGAATTTCTGCAAGTCGATTCTACAGTGCTGGAATTCGCATGTCAGTGTCACTCGGCCGAGTGACATTTCCACTCGGCCGAGTGAGGTTCCCACTCGGCCGAGTGACCAGTTTTTGCCAGTTTTTGACAGAGTGCTGTTCTCTGGAAATTTTGCAGGAATTTCCACTCGGCCGAGTGAGCTTTCCACTCGGCCGAGTCGCGACTGGCGCAGAATTTAACTTACGCGCAGAATCAGTTTCGGGCGCGGGTTTCGGGGGGTTTTGGGCAGTTTTGTTAGGGTTTTTTGGGGGCTATTTAAGGGTTTGTAGCCACCATTAGAGAAGGTTGCTAATATGTTTTCTTAGGATTATTTTAGAGGCTAGGCCATGCCCTAGGCCCCCTCTTGGATCTAAAAGCTTTTATTTGGATTGAAGATCTTCATCAAAGCTAAGTATTTTTATTCTTAATTTTTGAATCTTTTATTTGCTATCTTTTTATATGCAAGCAATGGTTTTTATTGATTCATATATCGTAGTTGCTATGCTTGAGTAGATTTGATGTTCTAGGGCATGGGGATGAACCCTATGGATCCAATTTCAGATTTGTGATGAATGAATTTCTAAATTGCTAGGAGGTTAGGTTGTGATTGATTTACTACGGATAGCTAGTGATTTCAATCGATTTGGGATTTGCAAGAGATTGGATTCTAATCAATGGGAAGGCCTAGATATTCGATTTAGATTTACAATTGGATTTCTCTAGATTTGGTTTGCAAGAGATTGGACCAAAGCTAGGATTTTTAATTGTAAATCTATATCAATATTCGTTTGCAAGAGATTGGATGAATACGAACTATCACAATATAGATCGTGACTCGAGTTTGCACGAGAGTGGGCTCGAGGAGTGATTGAACGAGGATGTCGATCCTAATGCTAGTGGCTTAGGTTAGGGTTTGCAAGAGATTGGGCCCTAATCTAGGTTGCTATAGACCGGCAATAGCGCGAGAGCGTGAGCTTGGTTCTCTATTCAGTTACGACTAGTTCATCTCGACACAAGTCTAGTAATATTGAGATTTACTATTTACAAGGATGAATGACGACCCGTAGTGGGGATTTCCTAACCCTAGACACTTTTATTATCTTATATTTGAATCGATATTTTATCCAACTTCTCTATCACCGACACCGACATCCATCACCATTTCCATTATATCATTCCATACCCATCTCCACCAATAAAACATTCCTAGTCAAACCAATCTAGGATAGATTGGAGCCAACACCACATCCTCGTGTTCGATACCCGCTCGCCGCTACATCGTGCGCTTGCGGTAAAACTACAATCGTTCTCCGGGTGTATATCCGGGGCCGATCAAGAGCGAGGGCGGAGAAGCAGGGAGGCACGGAGTTGCGGATCGCAGTGGTACCTCGATCGGAACCGGTGAGGTCGTGAGGTGGTCGTGGAGCGAGGGAGATCGGTGCTCGGCGGCTGAGAGCGAGAGAGAGGGACAGAGACGGCACGGGGAGGCCGCCGAGGAGACGGGGAGCCGGCGATCGGGAGGCGCGGAGTCGTGAGGGGGGGCTGGCATCGGAGTTGAGGGCCGAAGGCTGTGAAGGCGGGCGTGGGTGACGGCAGTCGGAGCTTGTGCGGCAACGCGGGAAGTTGCGGCGGCGGGAGACTGTCGTGCGACGGCGCTCGGAGCTCCGCGGGGAGCCGTCTGAGGGGAGATAGGAGTGGGAGAGGGAGAGCTCGGAATAGGGGGAGAATTTTTTTTGGTGACGGCGGCTGAGATGTTACCCCTAGGTAAACGTGAATTGGGTATTAGGTTAGGGTTTAGGGTTTAATAATAATATAAGGATTACATGCTAAAGTGTTTTAAGTTAAAAGTTAAGTGGGTAAAGGGGTAGAGCTAAGAGGGGTGTAGGTTGGAGTAAGTCTAGGGGAGATTAGCGAAACAGTTTAGGAAATATTTAAAACAGATTAAATAAGAGATTTAGCCAGATTTGGCTAACAATTTGAATTTCGAATCTGATTTAGGGAGATCGACGGTCGAGGTTAAACCGGGTGAAATCTCGCAATCCGGACGTCAGAAAAATAATCCGAAAATACCAGGGCGATCGTGGAGACGAGACTGTCACGCCCCGCTTCCCAAAATACCCAGGAGCAAGGACACGATGAAGGTCCGCATGTGCATAAAACAAGGCGGAATTTTTTTCTTCCTTGTTCGATGCACATTAAGCGTCTGTAGTAATTCCATTGAAGGACAGGTTCTTGTCATGCAATCTCAGAGAAACAACACACAACATCTTTATTATCCCAATAGTAGTACAGGACTGGGCCTTATAGTACGGCCTACATCGACTCGATAGAAAAGTAAAGTACATCACTCGAAAGTAAATAGCACACTGGCGATAAGGAAAGCACACTAACGGTAAGGGAAGCGGATGCTGTGGTCGAGTCGGAGACTCCTACTCCTCTGCAGGTACGAGCTCAGTAACGTCCTTTGATCCCTGGTCTAAAGGATCGTCCTCAGTATAATACTCCACGTACTCCGTCGGCTCGTAATCTGACATGCATTTCAAAGAAAACAATGAAATACATGTCAGCGCTAAGCGGCAAGTAATAACCAACAGAAAGTAAAAGTAGCAAAGTAATGAACGAACAAGAGAGAACAAACGTCGCTTGACTATCTAATAGTGCAGGCATGCCTAATAATAAGAAGTCTAACTTAACTTCCAAATCATCCAGTCAGTCAGAGCTTGAAGGCACATGTCACTTCTATGACCGCAGGACAAGTCCTTTGGTTGACCAACCTACTTCCCATTCCTTTCTAGACACTGATTCGGTCGTAATTTAAGACCTCTTGTTATTACGCCGCTCTGCCACGTTCAAGTAGTCTCGACTTAGTCAGTAGAAAAATGGTATCAATACAACAATAGTGGCAAACAAGTTAGTGCATCCGCCTTAAATGCCTCAAGGGCCCAATAGTGTGCTCCGTAAATGTGCTCCGTAAATGCCCAAAGGCCCAATAGTGTCTGCCGTAATGTGCTCCGTAAATGCCCGAGGGCCCAACAGTGTGTTCCGTAATGTGCTCCGTAAATGCCCGAGGGCCCAATAGTTTTTTCCGTACTGTGCTCCGTAAATGCCTGAGGGCCCAATAATGTGTGCGACAACCATAAACACGAATACGTGTGAGTACTTGCGTACAGTAAAACACGGTAGGAAGTGGTTGATACTTGCATGTACATATACGATAGTTACTTGCATACACCCAGTAATTACTTGCACAAGCACAGTAGTTACTTACAACACACATAAATACAGTATTTACTTGCATGTTGTCGTGACCGGTTGTAATTCGGTTCCTTGGGTTGGTCTCGTACCACGTCCCGGAGTCGATGTCTTCCCGGGATGTTTACCTACAAACACCACACGCACGTACCCATATTTTATTAATATAATAATCAAAATTACAAAGTTCCGTACTACGTGCACATACGCACGTATACGAATATACGTATAAAAATAATTCTTAAATCTCTAAAAAAAGCTTAACCAAAATCCAAAAAAAATCTTCCCCCTTCTCTACACAAACATTCACTTCAAAAAATTTCCTTTACAAATTCCCCTTCATACTTTTCCTTCCAAATTCTCTTCACGTTTTCCCTTTCACAATATTTCCCTTTCTCCTAAAAATTCCCTTCACAAGGCTATTTCCATTCCTTCAAAATTTTGGCAGCACTACAACTCTTTCAAAACTGTGAAAGTTTCTCCTTTTTTTGTGTTTTTCTTATCTTCTTCACTTGTAGGTTGATCAATGTAGGAGCCAAGGAGGAGGGGGACCAAGGGGAGAGAGGTGGGGTGGTGGCCGTCGCCGGCCTCGCCGGCCGGCCGCCGGAAAAGAACAGTTTTTTGTTGTTGTTTTTTTTTCCTTGTTTGTTTCTTGATGGTTTGTTGATTTCCTTGATTGAAATCAATGGAGGAAGAGAGGGGGAGTTGTATGGAGAGAGAGGAGATCAAGGAGAGGGGAGGAAACCATGGTGAAGGTGTGTTCGAATTTGATGGGTTCTTGGGTTTGTTTGTTGGGTTTTTTTAGAGAGGTAGAGAGAATGGAGGATGAAGTTGAAGATGTGATGAAAGAGGATGAAGGAGGAGGCTCACCGGAGGTGGGGGAGGAGTTCGCCGGAAGTTGGCCGGAGTTTGGGCAGAATTTTCACCGTATGGGAGGGGATTTGTGAGGAAGGAGATGGATTATGGGATTTAAATAGGTTTAACAAACTAATTTTTAATCTAAGCATTAAATATTTAGTCAAAAAGTAGAGATTTAGGATTAGATTTGCATTTAAAATGTCCTTAGAAAATTTTGAACCGTTGTCTCCACATGTTAGTCATGGTAGGGTAATTAGTAATTAGGTTAGTGTAATTAGTAATTAAGCAAGGTAATTAGTGATGGTAAAATTTGTACCAAAATTACGATTTTACCCCTACTAGTAAACGTGTCCGAAAAATTACGAAAATATACCCACGGGTTCGTATCGTCACGAGGATCGTGAATACGAAGTCTGATTCATGGTTTGAGCTACGAAAATACGAGTCGTGGGCCAAAACGTTTAGAAAGCGGGTTTACGGGTTCTCTACTGATTTTTCGTCAGAAAATTACGAAATTAATGTGGGAAGCCCTAAATGATTATAAGATGATACCGTAAAAGTTTGAAAATGTTTTGATGATTTTTGTATTGAAAATTAATTCATTAAGCCAAAACGGTAATAATCGAAAATGAATTTTTTACCGGATTATTTAGAGGTATTCGATGAAACCCGAACTTACTAAAATACTCCATAACTGGTTTGATATTTCAAAATATTTTTATAAGAAATTTTCGAAATCATAAAACTCCTTACGGAAAACACGCAAATTGTTGTGTTGATGAAAACAGGTCGTTACATCCTACCCTCCTTATAAAAATTCCGTCCTCGGAATTTAAGAAAAGAGATGAGGATAACGCCTGCGCATCAGTCATGAAACTGTGGTCTAGAGCATACCTGAGATCACTTGATCAGTGGTCTCTGCTTCAACAGTAGTCATAGTAAATGCCTGACGCCTTGGTGGATTTGACTTGGCATTTTGAAAAGCTTGCTGCTGAGGAGGCATGGGTTGCTTTTGTTGGGTTGATCCTGAAGCCATCATAGGGTTGGCTGGGTTGATAGTTCGACGAGGGCAATACTTGGCAAGATGGTCAGATGCCCCACACACTAGGCATATGTTTAATAACACACGACAGTCCTTCTTGACGTGTCCAACACGGTTGCAATAGTCGCACACCATAATGGACCTGCCATTGGCCGGAGCTGCTGGCCTTTTGAAATTGGTGGTCTGAGTCGGACCGAAATTGTTCCTGGAAGGTTCTATCGGACGTTTGCCTGTATTAACTTGAATTTCCCTTTCAAGTCGTGCAACGGTTTCATGAGTTCGTGCAGCTTCTAGGACATCCTCTAGGGTAGTCAGCTTCACTGAACTCATCGAGGCTTGAACACGAGGGTTTAGGCCTTGACGAAACTGATAGGCACAATCTTCTGGATTTTTGACCATGTGTGGAGCGAAACGACTGAGCATTGAGAACTCTACCTCATACTCATCGACAGTCCTATTGCCTTGTTTCAGATTAGTAAAACGAATTTGAAGTTCTCTCTTGGTCGAGGGAGGAAAATATTGGGCGTTGAACCTTTCCTGGAACATGCCCCAAGAGATAGGCTTAACCAGACGTCGTTCTTCACGATCCCACCAGCTTTGAGCATTGTCAGTCAGTTGCAGTTTTGTAACTTCAACCCATCCTGCTTGAGAGATGCGAGCAGCGCTCAACTTGTCTTTAGTGGCTAAGGCCCATTCTTCAGCTGCTAGTGGCCCTTCCTTTCGATAGAAAGTCTTCGGACGAAGCTCCTGGAACTGCTTAACCCCAGGTTCAGCGGATGGTGGCGGTGCTCGTGGTTCCTGCTGAAGCATCTGGTGTTGTATTTCCAACATTTCTCTAATCACTCCCAGGACTACAGATATCTTGGTGGCACCATCGGAACTGTTTCCATTGGCGCCATTTCTGTTGTGGGTGTTTGGTCTTCCTGCTATGCTGCAAAACAATAAACCTGAGTCAATAAGTACTCAGTCAGCTTAGGATCGTAAAGATGCGTATATTGCTCTGAGTATTTGCATGACCTGCATGGGCCACCACAGAAACCTATCACGCCCCGCTTCCCAAAATACCCGGGAGCGAGGACGCGACGAAGGTCCGCATGTGTATAAAACAAGGCGGAATTTTTTTTCTTCCTTGTTCGATGCACATTAAGCGTCTGTAGTAATTCCATTGAAGGACAGGTTCTTGTCATGCAATCTCAGAGAAACAACACACAACATCTTTATTATCCCAATAGTAGTACAGGATTGGGCCTTATAGTATGGCCTACATCGACTCGATAGAAAAGTAAAGTACATCACTCGAAAGTAAATAGCACACTGGCGATAAGGAAAGCACACTGACGGTAAGGGAAGCGGATGCTGTGGTCGAGTCGGAGACTCCTACTCCTCTGTAGGTACGAGCTCAGTAACGTCCATTGATCCCTGGTCTACGGGATCGTCCCCAGTATAATACTCCACGTACTCCGTCGGTTTGTAATCTGACATGCATTTCAAAGAAAACAATGAAATACATGTCAGCGCTAAGTGGTAAGTAATAACCAACAGAAAGTAAAAGTGGCAAAGTAATGAACGAACAAGAGAGAACAATCGTCGCTTGACTATCTAATAGTGCAGGCAGGCCTAATAATAAGAAGTCTAACTTAACTTCCAAATCATCCAGTCAGTCAGGGCTTGAAGGCACATGTCACTTCTATGACCGCAGGACAAGTCCTTTGGTTGACCAACCCCCATCCCATTCCTTTCTAGACACTGATTCGGTCGTAATTTAAGACCGCTTGTTATTACGCCGCTCTGCCACGTTCGAGTAGTCTCGACTTAGTCAGTAGAACAATGGTATCAATACAACAATAGTTGCAAACAAGTTAGTGCATCCGCCTTAAATGCCGCAAGGGCCTAATAGTGTGCTCCGTAAATGTGCTCCGTAAATGTGCTCCGTAAATTCCCGAAGGCCCAATAGTGTGTGCCGTAATGTGCTCCGTAAATGCCCGAGGGCCCAACAGTGTGTTCCGTAATGTGCTCCGTAAATGCCCGAGGGCCCAATAGTGTTTTCCGTACTGTGCTCCGTAAATGCCCGAGGGCCCAATAGTGTGTGCGACAACCATAAACACGAATACGTGTGAGTACTTGCGTACAGTAAAACACGGTAGGAAGTGGTTGATACTTGCATATACATATACGATAGTTACTTGCATACACCCGGTAATTACTTGCACAAGCACAATTGTTACTTGCAACACACATAAATACGGTATTTACTTGCCTGTTGTCGTGACCGGTTGTAATTCGGTTCCTTGGGTGGGTCTCGTACCGCGTCTGGGAGTCGGTGTCTTCCCGAGACGTTTACCTACAAACACCACATGCACGCACCCATATTTTATTAATATAATAATCAAAATTACAAAGTTCCGTACTACGTGCACATACGCACGTATACGAATATACGTATAAAAATAATTCTTAAATCTCTAAAAAAAGCTTAACCAAAATCCAAAAAAAATCTCCCCCCTTCTCTACACAAACATTCACTTCAAAAAATTTCCTTTACAAATTCCCCTTCATACTTTTCCTTCCAAATTCTCTTCACGTTTTTCCCTTTCACAATATTTCCCTTTCTCCTAAAAATTCCCTTCACAAGGCTATTTCCATTCCTTCAAAATTTTGGCAGCACTACAACTCTTTCAAAACTGTGAAAGTTTCTCCTTTTTTTGTGTTTTTCTCATCTTCTTCACTTGTAGGTTGATCAATGTAGGAGCCAAGGAGGAGGGGGACCAAGGGGAGAGAGGTGGGCTGGTGGTGGGGTGGTGGCCGTCGCCGGCCATCGCCGGCCGGCCGCAGGAAAAGAACAGTTTTTTTGTTGTTTTTTTCCTTGTTTGTTTCTTGATGGTTTGTTGATTTCCTTGATTGAAATCAATGGAGGAAGAGAGGGGGAGTTGTATGGAGAGAGAGGAGATCAAGGAGAGGGGAGGAAGCCATGGTGAAGGTGTGTTCGAATTTGATGGGTTCTTGGGTTTGTTTGTTGGGTTTTTTAGAGTGGTAGAGAGAATGGAGGATGAAGTTGAAGATGTGATGAAAGAGGATGAATGAGGAGGCTCACCGGAGGTGGGGGAGGAGTTCGCCGGAAGTTGGCCGGAGTTTGGGCAGAATTTTCACCGTAGGGGAGGGGATTTGTGAGGAAGGAGATGGATTAGGGGACTTAAATAGGTTTAACAAACTAATTTTTAATCTAAGCATTAAATATTTAGTCAAAAAGTAGAGATTTAGGATTAGATTTGCATTAAAAATGTCCTTAGAAAATTTTGAACCGTTGTCTCCACATGTTAGTCATGTTAGGGTAATTAGTAATTAGGTTAGTGTAATTAGTAATTAAGCAAGGTAATTAGTGATGGTAAAATTTGTACCAAAATTACGATTTTGCCCATACTAGTAAACGTGTCCGAAAAATTACGAAAATATACCCACGGGTTTGTATCGTCACGAGGATCATGAATACGAAGTCAGATTCACGGTTTGAGCTACGGAAATACGAGTCGTGGGCCAAAACGTTTAGAAAGCGGGTTTACGGGTTCTCTACTGATTTGTCGTCAGAAAATTACGAAATTAATGTGGGAAGCCCTAAATGATTATAAGATGATACCGTAAAAGTTTGAAAATGTTTTGATGATGTTTGTATTGAAAATTAATTCATTAAGCCAAAACGGTAATAATCGAAAATGAATTTTTTACCGGATTATTTAGAGGTAGTCGATGAAACCCGAACTTACTAAAATACTCCATAACTGGTTTGATATTTCAAAATATTTTTATAAGAAATTTTCAAAATCATAAAACTCCTGACGGAAAACACGCAAATTGTAGTGTTGATGAAAACATGTCGTTACAGAGACGCATAGATCTACGGAGCCCGATCGTGCGTAACGCCTACCAAGAATTTACAAAAAATTGGAAACGGCATTTTGAGTCAATGACTAAAACACCCCTATCATTCAAAGTCGTTTTGCGAGAAAACGAGCCGTGAAATGACGTTCCCAAAAATTCTATAAAATTCTACACTCCCAAACGGTCACAATGGCATATCACATCGTATATACCAAAACCAAGAAAGAGTCAAATAAAATACGTGCACGAAAGGTACGTGCACGTAGATAATACGAACGGTCGAAAAGCGGCCGTTACAAGGAAGCAATATACATATAGAGGAAAGAAAACTTCTGAATTGAAAATGGTCAAAGATTGGAATAACTACAATCAATACAACATCTAAGATATGACATGGCAAAGATAGACGCATTTATAATATGAATCAATAAATACGACAATAGGGTATGGTTCAGACTCCATCATTAGTCACTTTCTCATCGTCTCGAACTTTCTCGGTGACCATAAAGAAAGTTTGGTGTCGACTGAGACACTGGGGAACCAAAAGTGATTTTGTTGAGCAGTTCCAGGTACTCCAGTAGGTGCTTGACGATTCCGGTTATGAGTGCAGTCCCTTGCAGCATGTGTAGGTGCTCTGCAGATCAGACATTGGTTCAGCCTCTTCCTACAATCCCGTCATTGTTGTCCGGTCTTGCCATAGAAGTGGCAGGTCAGCTGTGTACGGTCGACAGGAGCAGCTGGCCTCTTGAACTGCGTGGTCTGGGGAGGCTGAAAATTTCCTCTAGGCTCCATCTTAGGTGGCTCCATGGGACATGTGATTTCTCCAGCTAAAGGTCCCACTGGAAGTCTCGCCACAACTTCATGTTCCCGTGCACAATCTAAAACGTCCTGGAGGGTCATCAGTTTCATTGAGGTCATCGAGGCTTGGACTTCGGGATTCAGGCCTTTGCGAAACTGAAACACACATTCTTCTAGGTCCTCGACCAGGTGGGGTGCGAAGCGCCTAAGCATAGCAAACTCAGCCTCGTACTCGTTGACGGTCCTATCTCCATGGACCAGATTAGCGAAGCACTGTTGAAGTTCTCTTTTGGCTGCCTTTAGAAAGTACTTAGCATCAAACCTTTTCCGAAACATGCCCCAAGAGATCAGTCTGACTAAACGTCTCTCTTCTAGTTACCACCAACTCCTAGCATTGTCAGGCAGTTGAAGCTTCGCGGCATCGACCCATCCTGCCTGTAGTATATGAGCAGCACTAAGCTTATCCTCCTTCGACCCATTCATCAGCAGCTAAAGGCCCATCTTTCCCCGAGAAGCTCTTAGGTTGCAGCTCGTGGAATTACTTGATCCCGGGTTCAGCTTGAGGGTGTAGCGGTGCAGGTTGTGCAGGCTGTCGTCCTTGTTGAATCAGTTGTTGCTGAATCTCCAGTATTCCTATCATGACACCCATGAGCTCATGAATGTCAGGAGTACCACTTCTGTTGGCTCCATTTCCATTTCGAGTGTGGGGTCCACCTGCCATGATGCAAGTAAACATTTGCGTACAAGATCTATCTAGACAATCTGGCTAATAATGACATCCATATTGTTCCGAATATTTTGCAGAGTGCAGGACCTGTATGGGCCACCACTAAAACCTGTCACACCATGCTTCCCATTATACTTGGGAGCAAGGACGCGAGCGTGTCCGCATGGGCTGGAGTGGTGAAACTCCAACCCAATAAGCGTCTGTGAGTAAACCATAAGCCGGTCCTTGCATGCAACTCAGAACAATATAGAATTTCATTACTATTACATCAGTGTTTGGATTTACATGTACATAAATAAGGCCTAGCATGGCCATTAGAAACAGAAACGCAAAATGAAATTACACCTGAATAAGATTACAACAATTAATAAACTATAGCAGAGCTACGAAGGCACACTGTTCTTCTGCAGGGATCCCGTACTCCTGGTCAACTAGCTCAACTTTAAAGCATGCTCCTCTACAAAATCTGTCTAATACCTGACGTATATTTCACAAGATAGAGGGTCGCTCGGCAGGATTTAAAACGTTAGTAGAAAGGACCCTCGGCAAGGTTTTAAAAGCATTTCATGATAGTTAAAGCATTTTAAGAATGAATGAACAACTAGCATTTCAAAGCAATTAAAACAGAGATGGCAGTTTTATTAAAGGCGATAACATGGCATTTCTATTTTTAAAAAGAAATAACAGCAGTGTTAAACATCTAAAACATGTCAGACTATTTAAAGGAAGCAGTAGCAGTTTTATATGTTAACAAGCCCGATATATCCATTTCAATCTATTCGATAGTGTGTGCAAGTTCGTGACTAAGGTTCACGTCGTTTGATGGCTAGTAAGTGGATCTACCTTCAGGTGCCCCCGAGAGGTAGTCCGTTTACTACCGGCTAGTGCCCGCTAACCCAACCACACTCACATGTACTTTTATTGTCTGGACCACGAGCCAGAAGCCAACAGAGCCATCAGGAGTAATAATACTGGAACGAGCCAGATGAGTCAACAGACTCTATTGTTAATGTTCTATGATTTGCCAACCCTTGGCTGCAATGTCTATGATTAGCGAAACCGGCCAGCAAGTCTATGAGTAGCCAAATCGGCCAGCAAGTCTACGATGTGTCTTCGGCAAATTACATGCATTTATTAATTAAAAATGTCCCCACACACACACAGGTTTTGATCTCGCTAACGGACTTAATGAAAGTGTCCACACACACGCACACACAGATATTTATTTCACAATACACGAAAGTAACCACATGGAGTTTGTTGTCACAATTAGATGAAACAATGTTTTAAAATATGTAAACAGTACACACTTGCATATCCTAATATCTCAGTTAAACAATTAAATGCAATAGTTATAATATATGCAAAAATGTACACTTGCCTGTTTTCTGTGAATTGGGTGTCGATGAGTTCATCGGAAGGCGCGAACGTATCTGCGAGGTTAGATTCCCCATATTAAGCTAAAAATTAACATATATATATATATATATAATAAGCTAACATATGATTTACGTATTATAAGCTTGTATGTGCATATAAAAATACTTATAACATTGTGTAAAACTTGCTGGTTATATAATATAATATATATATATAATAATGTAAAATACTGTACCAGCTTCATGTTTACTGTTCATATAAGTAAACTTATATATATGCATACATCTTACAGTTATAATGTATAAAATAGCCTAACTAATGTGAAATATAATGTAACCTACTCTTGCATCACATAGTATCAACATCAGCTCCATATATATGACATGCGTAGAACTTACTGTTATCGTTCCTTCGTTTTGCACTTGCCTAATAGGGGACATGGCTTGAACAGCGACGGCAGGTGCACCATAGTCGGTGTTGATGGCGGTAAACCCAGGACAACGACGGGGAGGCTACGAGTTGCCATCGAGTTAGAGAGTGTTGTCGAGACTCGAGGGGGCTCGATGACCTCGTGGCAACGTTCTACGGCACCGGAGTTGTTGCACATGGACGAAGAGCCGGAGCGATGTGGAGTCGAAGGGTTGGACGGCGAAGTTGCCGGCTGACCGGCCGCTCGTTTTACACGTAACCAGGACGGGGATACTAGAATTAGAATTTATAAACTGCAAGCGTACGATGTCGAAGTGTGGCTTGGGGGTCGATCACGGGGAGGCGTGTGTTGTACTTGCAAACATTCAGAAACCAGATCACCCAATGGATGAGCAAGCCAATTCTCAGATGGTTGTCACGATTGTAAACTAATGGAAAAGGTGTAAAAGGTAAAAAGGTAACCTAGGACTTTGGCTTCCCCCTAATCATGGATTCTCACTGTTACGGCCGAAGGATAGGAATATGATGAATGCTAGGGTTTAGCGGTGAGACGTTGCCTCTAAAAGTGGTACCTAGCGTCCCATGGGCCCGATATTTCAGTCGATGCTCAAGATGATACACTAGGTCTACCCAGCTTCGGATGGTAGGCATTCCCATGTCCAACACCATTCGACTCTAGGAGCACTAAGCTCGCAACGATCGCTCCCAACATTTCGTCCAAGCCATTCCCACGTGCAAGGAATCAATATCTACGCTAGGGGGTGAGCTATGGCTAGAGAATCAAACTCCCGTTTTATTTCCTCTTGGCCCAACGGTCAAAGGCGGTCTTTTTCCCACTGATGACAATGAAACGCCCTTGCGTAACCATCAAAATCCCTAGTTCCAATCGGATCCCTAGACATATGGCCGTTCTAGGAACAACCCACGAAGGGCCTTCCACCAATGTCCCAGATTAAAGAACTACTCACTAAACATGGTAGAAAATGCAATAAAAGAAGATTTAACCATAAGAATAGAAATCAAGCAATTGTTCACCGTAGCAAATAGAAGCATAAACAATATATCAAAATATAAAGACGATCAAAGAACTTACAATAAGAGTTTAATTCAAGCAGCTGAAAAATCCCTTAAAACAGCTTAAAAGTGGGTATTACGTTTCTAGGAAAACCTAGCTCTATTTATACAAGTGGGCAAGATGCCAGGGAATATTCCCATAAAAAGACAAAAACAGACATTCACCCGATCGGATGAGACTTCACCCGATCGGGTGAAATGACAGAAAGATTTGTCTTCAGCTCTGGTAAATCTCACCCGATCACTGAACCGATCGGGTAAGTCTTGTATTTCTTGAGCTTGGGAAGCAGCTACAGGTGACCCGATCGGTTGAAAGTGCCGACCCGATCGGATCACAATACATGACCCGATCGGTTGACAAGTCAACCGACCGAGTGAGCTTTGGCCTTCAAATCTGCACTCTGTCATTCATCCACCTGATCACTGAACCGATCGGGTGGAACTGTCTCTTCTTCAGCACTGACACGGACAGCATGACCCGATCGGATGGCTATTCCACCCAATCGGCTGAGAGCTGATATATGGTTATCTTTGACGAATGGCTCTCGGGATCATGTGCGACACTTTTCGTAGCTTTGGGGACTCATGCTGTTGACCATATATGTCCCCTGCGCTAGCAACGTCCTGCAAATGTACATAAACACAACGAAAGTAAAAAGAAACTAAAATCACAAAGAAAATGGATACAAAATAACGAAAAGCGGTGGAAAACGATGGAGAAGACGTGCGTGAATATATAAAATATAAATGCACATCAAATTCCCCTAAGCTGAACTCTTCCTTGTCCACGCGGAAGACGAGTGAGAATAGAAGCCCGACGGGAGAAAATAGAAACAGAGAAACCGAAAAAGAAAAAGAAATCCTAGAGTACCCGTCAGAGCCAACAGAAACAAACACAACACCTAAGCAAGCACGCGAGAAGCATAACTCTAAGCCCAGGAATACGAGCTCCTACTAGTGTCGTGGGTTCATGCGGTGAAGCGCGAGTGAGTGCGGCTATGAACTAGCCAATGGTGTAACTATTTAAATCATGCGATGAAGCTCCATATACATATATCAATGGGATGACCCAAATATCTAATCAATTCGAGTTTACGGTGAATAATAGTTCAAGCATGCATGAGATTAGAGTAAGAATAGAAACATGTCATATGTTCGGGTCTCTACCGCTAGAAACTAGGAAATCGTCGTACAATTGCCGAGATGATTGCTAGAAAGCTCCTATGCCAAGTGTGTTCGAAAATGAAAGGGCTTGACTAGGTTTGGAGGAGAGTACTTGGTACAAATTCTCGCCTTCCCTTTATTCACGATGGTAGGAGTGGTATTTACAACAGAAATTTTTTGGGTTTTGGATTTTTGTATATATATATATATATTGATTTTTGCTATACATAATCTTTCTTTTCTCTCCCATGTTTTTTATTTTTGGTAGAAGTAGGAAAATGCGCATTCTCCAAAAGCGGGAGAACGTTGCGCTAGTAAGTGGCAAAATTGTATACTCTCCCAAGTGGAAGTGAAGGAAACGACGAGGGAATTTGCACCAAGCAAAATAAAAAAGAATTCGAATTCTAAACACTTGGCAAAAGGCGTTTTTGCAGATCAGAGCGTAAGCAACATGGGCTATCATAGTCCAATTGGTAGAGTCCCGACACATGCGATTTGAAGCGTACATATATGGTAGGCTGGTAGGCCCAAAATAGTGCTTCTCTCAAGCGCAAGAGTCCGTACAAGTAATATAATCTGGGAGTCCAGATGTCGAATCCTCGGGAGGAAATCTGTTGCAACCACAGCTCAAATCAAATAGAAATCCGACGAAAAGAAACTAACCACTTTAAATGATGGTGATGGTGATGTGAATTTGAATACGTGAGCAATACGAACAAAGAAAATTCGTGTGCGAAAATATCTATGAAAAGTATGCACATGGTATGGGTTCGTTAGGATCAATAATTCGTATTAACTTGGTTGATGAATATAATACAATGAATTCTCTTTTTGAGAGCAATTCAACGGAAAATACTCAATATAACTCAATGAATTCTCCTTTTGGGAGCAATTCATCGGAAGATGCCCTTTTGGGGGTTCAGGCACAATATGAATAAAATCATTGCTAAAGTTATAATCTTACAACTACGGTATGAAACTCTCTTTTGGAGAGATCAAAGCTCACCCTTTTGGGGCGATCATCAACTCAATCACTTCTTTTGGAAGATGAAAAAGACGATTTAATAACAAAAACTACAACTTTATCAACGTTAACGATTAAGCACAATGAATATTCAACCAAACCAACACAAATCACATCCCCTAACTACTCCATACCATGCACAAATAAGATTTAGCTACTCATAATGCAAGAATAAACAACGTTCATAGCAAAATACATCAATCTAATAGCCAAATACGATAGAAAAGTGTCAAATACGGGATAGAAGTTTAGAATTCATCACCAAATCTCCAAGATATACACCAAAACTCTCTGAAAATAATAAGAACAGCCTCTGGAATTTTACAGAATTTTCCCTGGCAAAATACGGCTCCTAGAGCCTCCAATACGCCCAAAATACGCCAGTCATCGGCCAAAAACCCTAGAAATATGCTTATATAGAGGCATTGCGGGTTTAAAAGGCTTAACGGGTCGAACCCCGCTTCAAATACGCGTTAAAACCCAACCCGCAAAGCGGATCAAATACTGGCCGTTTGATCTGGGCGCGATTCAACATACGTTCGACACGTGGCTCCTTTGTAAACGGATCTGCGCCCGCTTTTGTGCACAGCTCCAAGCCCAGCTCGGAGTCGTTTTCGACCCCTCGATCGAAACTCAACGTCCTCGATAAGGCCACGTATCCCCCTATGTTCGCCCGCTCTCCATCAGCATCGGGATGAATGTCGACCGCACGATGGAGATCGGATGGTTCCGCGAGAGCCACGTATCCCCAGGAGCTGAGCCTTCTTCGCTTCGGGCCGGATTTATTGGGGCCGTTGGATTGGGATCGCGCGGTCTTTATTGCGCCACGTCGCCGCTTACGCATATCGCCCGCTCTTCGCATCATAGCCGTCTGATCAAGCGGAGCATCGCTGAGATGGCGACACGTGCACAGATAATCTCCTGCCTTCGATCCGCTTCTAGCTACGCTCGACAGCCGTATGATCTTCATCGCGCGGCTCTGAAGTGGCCACGTCGCCCCTCCGCTGGGCGCTTCATCTATCCGTTGGATTGGTGATCAACGGATGAGAAATGACCACGTCGCCTGCAATGCGTCGGTCGTCCGATCGATCTCCAACGCTTGAGATGCTGCCACGTGGCCGTATATGAGTATTTTGGCTATATTCCTCTATTTAAAATGTATTCTGCATTCAAAAATTCATAGTAATTAGCACAGGTCTCAGAAAAATACAAATAAATAGTCGTTGGAATCGTGAGATCGAGACCAAGCTAGGAAAAATATAAGTAGTGCAGAAATACTCCATTAATTGCTGTTTTGTGCTCAAATAGAGTGTTTTCTCTAATAAATACTTGTGTAGAAAATCTATTATACATTTGACAGTGTTTTTTTTAATCTTAGTGCTGACTAGGACAAGTGAGGGGGATAAAAAGTGGCTCAGATTTAATCTTTGAGAATGAACTGTTAAGATTAGAGTTTGTGAAAAATTTGGGAGGGAAACTTTGTTTTTGGTAATAAAACGTGAGGGGGGACCACGTTGGGAATCTAAAAAATTTAAAGTTAAAACGTTTCAAATATCACTTATTTATACACGGTTTTTGTCACAGTACTCAATGGTGAGCACGGGAGCCTAGGCGGCAGCGTGGGAGTCCAATCATCACAGGCGCGGGAGTCCAAGCGTCGGTCTTGGGAACACAATACATGTTATAAAGCCAAGCCTTAGTCCAAGCGTCGGTCTCAGAACTTTTATGTGAGAACTTTTATGAAGAGGATGGTGTGTTCAAGAGCATGGCTGTCCTGATTCGATCGCCGGCCACCTCCTCTAGATCGATCGCCGGTAGAGTTCTTAAAGGCCCGCCTCCTCCTCTCGATCGATCGCTGGTAGAGCCCTCGGAAACTGCGGTGACGACAGGCGGCCGAGGAAGTGATCAAGTGGCAAACTTAGCTCCGGAGATCTGTGAGCTGCAGGTGGACGTACCAAATGCAGCAGAGATCGTTGAAGAGGCGGTCGAGGAGGCCGAGCATGCCGAGGAATCAGATGTGGTGGCTGATGGGAACAAGTCCGAAATTAGAAGAGACTGTATGTGCCAAAAACCATTCATGAATTATTCATTAGTTTGTCGCTGTAAGAAACAAGAAGAGAGATTCTCTGTTGTATCATGCTTTCAATTGTTTGTATACGGCGACAACTTTTGTGCTCATGAGATAAATCTTTTGCATCTCTCGGATACCTTTTTTCTATGCTCAGTCCAGTTAAATATTGCCAATGATACTTCTGTGGATATTGTCTTATTTCTATGGTTAATTATTGGAACCCCTTGATTAAAATTGATTTATGAACAACATTACCACTTGGTGGTGAAGGGATCGAAATATGGCATGAATCATATCATAGATCATAAGATCAAAATTAGACTATGATTTTTTCCCTAGAAGAGCACGATTTTGTTTGCATCTTTTGTGTTTTCCTTTTTTTTTGTCCTTTTTTTCTTCTTAATTTGATTTTTTAATAAAAATTGATCAGAAATTTATTTGATTTGAGAGTGAACGGAGATACCATGGCCTTGAGCAGTTAACAGCTTGCGTTCCCCTAGGTACGCCCCCCTGGCTCCCCCAGCTTTCCTTGCTTGGGATTGCATGTTGGGCGACAAATAGGCAACAACAAAACTAGAAATGTCCGCTCCGGCCTGGCACATTTTTTTGGCCCGTTTGGTTGCAAAGAATCGCAACTTTTGTTATGACAAGCTTGACACACTCAAAATGTATGCATGTTTTTTGTTTTTGGACAAAATTTTAAAATTATTTTGGAAATGAATCAATTTCCAATCCTTATTACAATTGAGGTAAGTTTTTGAATTTATCCTGTGTGGCAGTGTTATGTCAAGATTTGGAGGAAAATTTCTTGGATTGAAGGAAAATTTGTTGGGAGTACACAAAATAATTAAAACTTTTTTTGAAAACTTATTTTTTGGGGGAACAAAAGTGGAGGGAAACCAACTCATTTAATATTAGTTATGAAAAAATGTTTTGCACATACAATCTCATCTTGGGAATAAACACGAGCTGTGTGAGAATGAACATGGGAGATGCTGTCAACTCATTGATCCGCATCGCAAAACCCCGTAAAATTTCGATCACATCTGCTGATATTTTTCAGGGAAAACTAAATTTTTGGAAACTAAGATTTTGATGGGCCCTAATACTTATTGAGCTATAATTATTGACGTTTGTTTAAAATTAGTGAGTTCAAGATTTTTAAATGAACAGTGCCCCAAGGGCATGGGTTATATGTATATGGGCCAGTGCCGAAGGGGCCGGCGCCGAAGGCCGGGGGCTAAATTCTTTTACACTAATTTATTGTTCTGCGCCAAAGGCGCCAACGCAATTTTTTTACACTAATTTGTTGTTCCGCGCCTAAGGCGCCCACGCCGAAATTGTTGTATTATGACGAATTTGTCGTTCTGCGCCGAAGGAACCAACGTCGAATTTGTTGCTCTGTGTCGAAGGCGCAAGCGCTAGATTTGTTGTTCTACACCGAAGGTGCCTATGCCAAAGGCACCCGTACCGCTAAATATTTTAAGCTAATTTGTTATTCTTTTAAATTTTGGCTGTGAAAATAATTTTTCGGGGGATAAAGATTTCGCGAGGGAAAATCTTAAATGAACCGTGCCCGCTGGCACGGGTTATGACTAGTACGAATATATTAGAGAACAATATAGCATCACATGAGCACAAAATAGGTCTAAATGGGGGGTTAAATATGTAATATTGAACCTGAATCACACCCCCTAACTAGCGATTTGCTAGTCTCTAGCAAAAAGAGCGATTAATACGGATGATTAATAAAACAATAAATTCTATCAATCGCTTATGGCATGGCTCAATAAGACGCTTTCCAACATGATCTAGACTATCAATATACACCATCCATGAACAAAATCAATCACATGATATTTTCTCTAATTTAGTTTGAATAAATAACATGCAATCATCGTTTTGTGCAAGCGAAAGTATAACACGTCGTTATATTCTAGTTTTCTTGTTTACAAGGAATTGGCATATCAAAAAGATCGTTCAAGTCATGGGCATTGAGGTTGCTTAGCTTATTCGCCACTTCTTTTCTTTTATTAGTTTCACGTAACGCGCATCAAGCAACATTCGTAGAAAAATGTATAACTTGGATCGCCCCATCAAATGAGCGAGTTTCCGGTCAATGGCTCCCAAATCAGACGATAATAGGGCATTAGGCCAAAAAGGACCCCTCGGACTGTACTACTCGAGCCAACCAAGTTATTTATTAGTGACATGCTTATTAATCATTCATTTTTCTTCATTCATTTTTCATTCATTTTTTTCTTCTTTTCTTTTTTTTCTTTGTAAGCAACTCAACACCCATATTTTCGAACATAAACATTAATAACAAAGGCCAAATTCCTCTTCAACTTGAAGACTTTTCTAATAAATCGTGTATACTTAAGCTTTTTCATCACATTAGCATGCATGAAATAAATTCAAACTATTTCAAGATATTAATCATGGCAATTGAAAGTTTTCATGAATAGCATATTAACGGTAATTCCATGAAGGAAAAATAATTTACTCAAGCCATAAACAATTTTCAGAACTCAAATAATGCGTAATCATCCGTATTTGTGGCATATGAAGGAGTTTTAAAATGATGAGATTTGGTGATTTATTCTTCTCAAAAAAAAATCCTAAGGTCTCATACACACCCCCCAACTAAAGATGGACATTGTCCTCAATGTCGAAAGGGGTATGAGTTTATTCAAGCCAGCTACCTAGAAAGCATATAAAAATCTACACTACTGGAAAGAACACACCGTGATCAAATGGCGGATCCCGAATCTTTAATTGTGGAGGAAGTTGTTCAATTTGCTCCTTGCGCTCCTCGGCGAGTAATTTTCCTCCAATGACTAAACTGGATCCCAGCAACGTAACTCCCAGCATCTCTATAGGATGTTCACCAGTATCCTGCAAGAGATGAGTCACGTCAATCCATTTTAGTCTAAGATTCTTCTTGATAAAAATATTCCAAATGTAGTCATCAAAATAGTTGAAATAAATTAAAGCAAGTTGACGACTACTCCCTGAAAGATATGCACTACTCTCGGTATGATGCTCGATCAATGGGGAGAGGGGTAAATGATTGTGGGACAAAACTGGAGGAGGGCATGGTTCTGACTCCATGGCGATAATCTCAAAACCCTTGTCCCTAGCTGTCTCCTCCTCTCGTTCATACAAAATTGCTAGCTCGTCCTCTCTTTTGCACACACTTTCTGCCATGTAGATATTTTTATTCGTGTCCTCAACGTGACATGGCTTGCTCGATATACCTGCAATAGAAGATAAACTCGTATTAAATTCTTGAAGTTGAATTTCAAAAAAATTACTTTCTTCTAAACAAGTGGTAATCAAATTAAGATTTTCAATAGATTTTTGAATCTGCCGACTCCGAGCAAGGAAATTCCCTTGGAATTGATGGGATGTGGCCTCATGTGTCTGAATAATCAGGTCAACTTCCTCTTTCAAGGATTGCAAAGGTACGTCTACGCTTTGCTCTTCTTGATCGAGGCACGAATGCTCCGTTGAATCGCACTCTGAAGTCTCTTCCCTGGTTTCTTCATTTTCTTGCAGAGACTTCATGTATTCCCACGCCTCCGTCGGCGTCATGCCTCCCAATAATTCCTGCAGCTGTGGTCGTAGTCCATCTAGGAAGGACGCCATAAGCTCTTCATTTGTGTACCCATGCTGCGGATAGCTCGATACTATGTTTGTGAACCTCCTCCAGGCCTGAAAGAAAGTTTCACAGTCAGTTTGATTAAAATTAACGATCTTGAGCTTCTCCATCCTATGTTTGTGTGCATTAGCGTACTTTGCATCATATAGATTGTTTGTGCAATAGAAATTCATATACTTGTTGTAAACCATGGCGGCTACGGAACCCCATAGCCCTGTATTTATAGTAATAGGGTTACATAATGGGTGGATACCCACTAACGGGTTGGGCCTCCAAAGCCCGTTTATAACACTTCCCCTTATACATCCATTGTTGTAAGCCATGATGAACGCTTCAGGGTTCATAGAGCTTATCTGATCATGGGTCTATGGATACTTCTGGATCCCAAGTTTAAGAGTACTTGCCTCGTTAAAACCTTTGCCAAGGAAAACCCAGTGGGAAAAACCAATGGTTAGGGGAAAAGAGTACAAGTCTCTGTAACTTCCCCTGATCGATGGATATCACTAGAGGTGGATACTTCTGGATCCTAAGTTAGGGATAACTGCCTCGTTAAAACTTTTAGCTATGGAAAACCCAGTGGGAAAAACCAATAGCCAAGGAAAAAGAGTACAGTTTCCGTAACTTCCCCTGATTAGTGGAAGTATTTATGGGGTGGATACTTCTGGATCCAGAGTCAATGAGTTTGCCTCGTTAAAACCTTTAGCTATGGAAAACCCAGTGGGAAAAACCAATAGCCAAGGGAAAAGAGTACAACACTACATTTGACTCCCCCTGATCTGTACAAGCTGCAGGCTTGCAGATCTCCTAGGCAACTATACATCAATCTCTTACAGTGTTCCGATACAAAGTACAAGGCATCGCTCACCAATACAAGACATCGCTCATCTATACAAGTATCGCTCATCTATGGCAGCTACTGAATCTGAGGGATCTCTTCTGAGGAGGAGTGGTCTGCAGACTCGGTAGGTAGCATCACGTCTCTGACCAGTCTTCACTGTGTCTGCAAGGTACTGCAGGACATGGCTGTGCGTACTTATGATTTGCTTCTTGGATTGATGAGCCTCTCGGGATGGTGGGATTGATGTTACCTTGGAAGTATGCTTTGCTGGTCTCCAGGAGTTGGTCGCTTCTTTGTTGCAGTCAACGCGATGATTTGTAACCTGTATCTGCAAATACATTTAACATGTTGTATGATCCTTGACCCTTGGAGATAGCGCAGAAGCTACATATCTCTGGTCCAGTGGTGCGCTGCAGGTGCTGCACTGTATCTGGTTAAAGTGTTTACTGCCAGATAAAGGAGTGTACAAAAGACATTTAAGTAAGGCACTTCAGGACCTAGGATATCCTTCCCCTCTTCCAGCGAACGGAAGGGGTCTAATGTGCATCCATACAACCAGTAGGTGTATTGGTGGATTGCAATTTTCCATGTTTCTTCATCGACTGGATGATAATTTCATCTTCTGGATGGTAATTCATCTGCTGGATGATTGTTCATCTTCTGGATGATTATTCATCTTCGGGATGATGGTTTCATCTTCGGGATGATTATTCATCTTCAGGATGATGGTTTCATCTTCGGGATGATAATTCATCTTCGAGATGAAGGTTTCATCTTCCAGATGATAATTCATCTTCAGGATGAAGGTTTCATCTTCAGGATGATAATTCATCTTCAGGATGAAGGTTTCATCTTCAGGATGAAGGTTTCATCTTCAAGATGATAATTCATAAGGGTATGTTGTCACATCATCCATAGCAACATAGCCTAAAATTATCTTTGTTAATCGCATGGGTTTCGCAATCATGACCAGGGAGCCTGATGCATCAGTTTGATTAATTTTTGTAAATGAGTTAAACTCATCTTACATGGTTACTTCCTGGTTTCTGCGAAATAAACCTCTAAGGCTATAGCGTTTTTCTTATAGCATACGATTTTATTTATTTATACAATACTCGGTAGCCCACAGGTTTGATATCTTTTGATATCAGGACTTCAGGTCCAAACACTTCACATTTCATAAGTGAGTCCAGCTCAACTTATTATTGCCTCGTTCCATATAATTTGGCCAAATTTCTGCGTTTGCTTCAGGAAACGGAGATTGTGAACGATATCAATGGAAAAATGAAATGTAAGTAATTGTCGACAAGCGTGTTTTATCCTAATACCTCTCCGTGTACGTACATTATTCAATTTATACCAGATTTATCTCTTCCGGAGGTTCGGGAAAGGGAGAGGATATGGAGATGAGCTCACTTTCCTGTGGTGGTATTGTTTTAGGGTCTCGTGGTATGTCCTCTCATCCATTGAGGATATCCACTTCTGCTACTGGTAGATTGCATCCATTATAGTTGGTATGTCAATCCTAGCTGGATTTTTAGTAGCAGGGGTGTGAATTTGACAATATTTATATTGTCAATAGCTATGTCTGATAACTGTTTAACAGTTTCATAAGTGTGGATCGTCAGGATCTCATCACTATTCATGATAATCAGATCATAGGTATTAATGTTTTAAATGGTCTATAGTGGTGATATGGGAATGTAAACTCATCATGACTCCATCGATAAGATGTGCACTAAACGCTTCCCCCGTTAGGGGTTCTCGGAAACTGTTTATATGAGGTGATCAGGCTCATATAAATAGTTTCTAAAGAGGCGTTCTGATGGTTTGCATGTTCCCACATGGTCACCTACAACTGGATTTCTAGTGGATAAGTAATCCGTTTAAATCGTTTTAATGATTTACATATAACCCATTTCTGGGTGTGAACACAAGGCTTCAGGGTGTTCAATTTTCTTCCAGTTGTTAAATTGATTTCCCAGTGTTATCCCAAAAATCCGCAATAAGCTCGACTTCAATGAAGTTGAGCATAGAACTAGGGATATAAACCCGTCAAGGCTCCATCTATAAGATGTGCTCTAATGCCTCCCCCGTTTGGGGATCTCGGAACATATTCATCTAGGAGGGTTAGTCCCGATGAATAAGTTTCACTGCGGCATTTTTGAGGGTGGTATGAGGGTAAGTAAAAGCCCAACCAATATCCTAGTAATGTAATATGTCCGTTGTGATTAATAATAATCTGGACTGCGGTTGGATAACAAGGTTTTGATTATGACCATTTTAAGAGTATATATAGATGAGTACTCTAAGGTACATCATCAGCCATATGTAGGGAGTGTGTGAGTCCACTTTTATCCCTCAAATACTCTCAAGAGGCCTAAAGTTCTCATTCTTCTAATGATAGTATATCATCTTAAATTCGTTTGAGGAAGTGAGGAGAGTCAATGTCCACGTGAATGGAGATGATCTCGTAATCATTTTTCCCTTTTGAATGGGATAATGAGAGTTTCACCCTTTTTTGAAGAATCTTCGGGTTCGTCTGGTTAATGATGTCTTGCATCATCAATCCAGGGTGACATCGATCCAAAGTTGGTCGATTCCGGACACTTCTGGTGTTCCAAATTAATTCCTCTGTTCGAATTTATGTGGGACTTTTGAACGTCCATTAAACTGCTCAAGTTAATTTTGTCCGGTAATAGGTGAACTCTGTTCAAACTGTGAAGGATTACATCTTCACAATGACTATTATGCGGATCATAGTTGGATAAAGCTTCAGGCTTTATTGGTTTCTTGAGTCATTAGGGATTTCATTTTGACGAAAATCCTTTGAAACTTTAT
The DNA here is from genome assembly GCA_030789695.1 of Scilla litardierei. NCBI lineage: Eukaryota > Viridiplantae > Streptophyta > Magnoliopsida > Asparagales > Asparagaceae > Scilla > Scilla litardierei. The sequence continues at coordinate 361,500,910 of CM061142.1, read as the reverse complement.
AAGTTTCAGAGAGTACATGGCATCCTCATTTTAGGAGTATTCAAGATGATAAATCATTTACAATAAAATAAAATGCGTAAAAAGCACATATATACTGCAAGGGAATACTACTAATAATTATGTTAGAGCAACAAGTTTCATAGTATGATGTGGGTTCTATAAAATATACGTCCACAATTGTGCTCATTTTAGACTCATATTATGACAACAGGTCAAATTTATTTTCAAAATTTATTTGTCCTCGGGAAGTAGCGAATTATACATACAGTCAATTAAACTTTCATCGTTTAGACTAGATATGTATATATTTTTATATGGCATACGTTAATGCCCATTAATTTTGCAAAAAGCATTATGGGTCTTGTCAGAACTTCTGGTCTGATATTGGGTTGCCATTGCATACTCCATATCGAGGTACATCATATCTTCCCTTTCTCATTTTTATTCAAGACTTCCACTGTTTTCAGTCGTCCTTATTGTCGTTTATAAGGAAGAATGTTTATTGGTCTTACAAAGTAGATTTATACAAGGGAAATGAGTTAGTTTCTATATTACCACTTTTCTAGTTTATGATAGACTTTTAAAAGTCTATTTGAAAACTCAGGTATGGTCTTCAGGCCATTTTTATTGAGTCATTCAAGTATTGTGTGGATATAGAATCATACTCTAGGGGAAACAATTACGTGGGTACGAATTTTATAATTTCTCACTTATCTATTAAGCCACGACTTCGGGCGTACGCTTAAAAAATAAGGTTAGATTCAAGAATTATACCTTGTAAAGTGAGATTACTCAAAAGAGTTTGGCGGTGTTATGACAACTGCTGGTGTCAATATTGGTTTATACAAACCGTAGATTTGAGAGATCTATTTACCGCGAAATGCGTATTTCTAAAAGGAAACACATAAATGTTTTTCGTAAAATCCATCGTACTTGTTAATATTTATTAGTGTGAAAGGGTGTTAACTTTTGATTTGATTTTGAACTTCAGGTTCGTTTTGGTTTTGAACTCCAGGTTCATTTTTTCAACTAGGATATGATGTTAAACTTTTTGAAATCATTATTGGTTTGTTGTCATAAAATATCGTCATGTCATGAGCGCATCATACATATAATGTAAATCTAGTAAGCTAAAAAATTGTGCTCAATTAACCAAAATTGGAATAAGTATGATGTATACACATGCTATTTATATGCTGCAGGCATTTAAAAAAAAATCTCATCACAGACATACAGTTTTGCTACAGGCATTAAACTATGTCATTAGTGATTTTAGCATGCTAAGAAAAATGTACATCACAGAATCATTAAATATGCTGTAGGCATATAATTATCTACACATGCATTTAATCATCACAGAAATTTTATAATGGAAATGAAAATTTTTCGTTTAATAATTATTGGACCACTGGGCAACGTCATACACCGTTAGGTTAGTTAACTAACGGCAGAGCGGTCGCAGGATCTTCCTAATTATTAAACGTAAGGGTTATTTAGTACTGACCCCATGTGTTTTCTCGGAAATTAGTAGTACCCCCCTATGGTTTCAATAATTAGTAAGACCCCCTTCCATAGGGGGGTAATACTAATTTTTGAGAAACCCTGGGGGGGTGATACTAATTGTGGAGGGGGGTCTTACTAATTATTGAAACCCTAGGGGGGTACTACTAATTTCCGAGAAAACACAGGGGGTCAGTACTAAATAACCCTAAACGTAAATAATTAGATAATCCGAATAAAATGCGATGAATAAAAATTGTGTAATTTAACAGATTTTGACGAAAAAGAAATCGTAATTTAAATCTGAAAAAAATAATTTTGAAATTAGAAAAGTTTTTGGGGTCAAACCCTAGTTAGGGTTTTTGGTCCGATTTGCCGTGCAATCCCGTGCACCCAAAATTAGGGTTTCGGGCGTGTGTGTGGCCGCGTCCGGCGGCTAAGTTTTCGGACACGCGCGCACCGGGGAGGTGCCGCTGCAGGCGGCAGGGCCCGTTCGCCGCTGCTGGCGACGGCGGGAGGGCCCGCCGCTGCAGGTGACAGCGGATAGCGCGCCGCCGCTCGGAGCGGCGGGGGGGGGGGGGGGGGGGGGGGGGCGCCGCTTCGGGCGGCGGATCCACCCACCGCTCGGAGCCGCGGGGGGGGGGGGGCGCCGCATCGGGCGGCGGATCCGCCCGCCGCTCGGAGCGGCGGGGGGGGGGGGGTCGCCGCTTCTGGCGGCGGTTCAGCCCGCCGCTCGGAGCGGGGGGAGGGGCGCCGCTTCTGGCGGCGGTTCCGCCCGCCGCTCGGAGCGGCGGGTCGGGGGGGGCGCCGCTTCTGGCGGCGGTTCCGCCCGGCGCTCGGAGCGGCGGGGGGGGGGGGGGGCGTCGCTTCTGGCGGCGGTTCCGCCCGCCGCTCGGAGCGGCGGGGGGCTGCCGCGTCTGGCGGCGGTTCCGCCCGCCACTCGGAGCGGGGGGCGCCGCTTCTGGCGACGGTTTCGCCCGCGGCTAGGAGCGGCGGGGGGGCCGCCGCTTCTGGCGGCGGTTCCGCCCGCCGCTCGAGCGGCGGGGGGGGCCGCCGCTTCTGGCGGCGGTTCCGCCCGCCGCTCGGAGCGGCGGGGGGGGGGGGGGGGGGGGCGCCGCTTCTGGCGGCGGTTCCACCCGCCGCTCTGAGCGGCGGGGGGCCGCCGCTTCTGGCGGCGATTCCGCCCGCCGCTTCGAGCGACGGGGGGCGCCGCTTCGGGCGGCGGCGACGGCGTGAATCGGGGGGGTTCGCGTGGCGGCTTCCGGCCGTGTAACGAAGGAGAATCCCCTAGGGTTTTGGGGAAGAAGATGATAAAAATCCGATTTTTACGGGAAAAAAATCTATTTTTGATCTTCAAAACGGCATTTTTATCGTAAAAAGGTGATTTTTAACAATAAAAACGGCGATTTCGCATTAAACAATTGATTTAGCTTGCAGATCTAGGTAGAAAAATTAGATCTATACTAATCAAAAATAGATCTAAGCATGTAGATCTAATTGTATGCGCATAAAAGTTTAGATCTAGGGAATTAAAATTACCTCTAGATCCTACCCGCCGGATCTAGCGACGTTCGGTGAAGGAAGCCCGTTCGCGTCGCGTTTGTCCGTCGGCAGGGGTTCGGCTTAGCTTCGAGCGTGCTGATAACGTGTTGTAAACCATGGCGGCTACGGAACCCCGTAGCCCTGTATTTATAGTAATAGGGTTACATAATGGGTGGATACCCACTAACGGGTTGGGCCTCCAAAGCCCGTTTATAACAATACTCCATTTTTTTAAAAAAGCAAAAGTTTATGTACAAAGAAATTAAACAAAAATTTATATACAGTAAAGTGGAAAGATCTCACCGAAGGTCCAATAAATGAAATAAACCGTAGTCACAAACCATTCCTCCCAGGCAGCGGTGCCAAAAACTTGGTAGGCCCAAAATAGTGCTTCTCTCAAGCGCAAAAGTCCGTACAAGTAATATAATCTGGGAGTCCAGATGTCGAATCATCTGGAGGAAATCTGTTGCAACCATAGCTCAAATCAAATAGAAATCCGACGAAAAGAAACTAACCACTTTAAATGATGGTGATGGTGATGTGAATTTGAATACGTGAGCAATACGAACAAAGAAAATTCGTGTGCGAAAATATCTATGAAAAGTATGCACATGGTATGGGTTCGATAGGATCAATAATTCGTATTAACTTGGTTGACGAATATAACACAATGAATTCTCTTTTTTAGAGCAATTCACCGGAAAATACTCAATATAACTTAATGAATTCTCCTTTTGGGAGCAATTCATCGGAAGATGCCCTTTTAGGGGTTCAAGCACAATGTGAATAAAATCGTTGCGAAAGTTATAATCTTACAACTACGGTATGAAACTCTCTTTTGGAGAGATCAAAGCTCACCCTTTTGGGGCAATCATCAACTCAATCACTTCTTTTGGAAGATGAAAAAGATGATTTAATAACAAAAACTACAACTTTATCAACGTTAACGATTAAGCACAATGAATATTCAACCAAACTAACACAAATCACATCCCCTAACTACTCCATACCATGCACAAATAAGATTTAGCTACTCATAATGCAAGAATAAACAACGTTCATAGCAAAATACATCAATCTAATAGCCAAATACGATAGAAAAGTGTCAAATACGGGATAGAAGTTTAGAATTCATAACCAAATCTCCAAGATATACACCAAAACTCTTTGGAAATAATAAGAATAGTCTCTGGAATTTTACAGAATTTTTCCCTGGCGAAATACGGCTCCTAGAGCCTCCAATACGCCCAAAATACGCCAGTCATCGGCCAAAAACCCTAGAAATACGCTTATATAGCGGCATTGCATGTTTAAAAGGCTTAACGGGTCGAAACCCGCTTCAAATACGCGTTAAAACCCAACCCGCGAAGCGGATCAAATACTGGCCGTTCGATCTGGGCGCGATTCAACATACGTTCGTCACGTGGCTCCTTTGTAAACGGATCTGCGCCCGCTTTTGTGCACAGATCTGAGCCCAGCTCGGAGTCATTTTCGACCATTCGATCGAAACTCAATGTCCTCGATAAGGCCACGTATCCCCCTATGTTCGCCCGCTCTCCATCAGCATCGGATGAATGTCGACCGCACGATGGAGATCGGACGGTTTCGCGCGAGCCACGTAGCCCCAGGAGCTGAGCCTTCTTCGCTACGGGCCGGATTTATTGGGACCGTTGGATTGGGATCGCGCAGTCTTCATTGCGCCACGTCGCCGCTTACGCATATCGCCCGATCTTCGCATCGTAGCCGTCTGATCAAGCGGAGCGTTGCTGAGATGGCGACACGTGCACAGATAATCTCCCGCCTTCGATCCGCTTCTAGCTGCGCTCGACAGCCGTATGATCTTCATCGCGCGGCTCTGAAGCGGCCACGTCGCCCCTCTGCTGGGCGCTTCATCTATCCATTGGATTGGTGATCAACGGATGAGAAATGACCACGTCGCCCGCAATGCATCGGCCGTCCGATCGATCTCCAACGCTTGAGATGCTGCCACGTGGCCGTATATGAGTATTTTGGCTGTATTCCTCTATTTAAACTGTATTCTGCATTCAAAAATTCATAGTAATTAGCACAGGTCTCAGAAAAATACAAATAAATAGTCGTTGGAATCGTGAGATCGAGACCAAGCTAGGAAAAATATAAGTAGTGCAGAAATACTCCATTAATTGCTGTTTTGTGATCAAATAGAGTGTTTTCTCTAATAAATAATTGTGTAGAAAATACGAATATATTAGAGAACAATATAGCATCACATGAGCACAAAATAGGTCTAAATGGGGGGTTTAATATGTAATATTGAACCCGAATCAATGCTTCATGCATAATGAAGCAGAAAGTTGAAGCAATATATCGCATATTCGAAATTGAAGCATGATAGTCTAGGGGTCATCCATGGATAGGTATATAAAACAAAATCACGACCTAGAAGCACACCAACTAGCTAGTCACAACACAAAACTCAACACAAAAGGCAGAGTGTACCCACGGAGTATAAAATGCATCAGAACTCGGATTCCTAGGGTTAGTGAAGATATGTATCGTAGCTTAGCTAAGTGTCTCTATGTGTGTGGGGTTTAGTGGAAGTTTCATCATGCGGGGTCATCTTTAGGAGAGAGAGAATAAAAGGACGAAAAAAAGAAAAACACGACGAAAGCGACTCAAAAACGACATAAAAGACACGACTGACGCACATAGTCCGACTTCCCCAAGCTGAACGTTGCATTGCCCTCAATGCAATAGCATGAAGTGCGGAAGGGCAAATAACGATGGGAGGGAAGTACGCACGGACAAAGAAACGGAAAAACATAAAAAATACAGAAAATGAGACGTAGAAAAATAAAGAAAATAAAGACCCACACGGACTAGACAAAAGACACACACAAGCACAAAACAAACAGATACACCATGACAACAAAACAGCAAGATCAGTCCAAGCTGCTATTAAAGGAATGTTAGAGAGATGGTGAAGTGTGAGGTGAATAGTGGAAGAAAGATGAGTGTGAGGACGATGGAGAAGGTGTGCCAACAGGAGAAGGAGGAGCAACAGGCTGGATCACTGGGGGATCAAGATTGATCGGTGGATCGTGGTGTATTGGGATGATACCAGGTGAACCGGCATATGGGTGCCAATCGGGAGGATCCATGGGTTAAAGATTTACTAGGTATCATACCATGGATCGAGATAGAATTCCCATGGTAAATGGGAAGTGCGAATGGGAATTTGCCCAAGAGATAATGGTGGTAGGACGACAAAAGGATTATTGTCAGGCCCATAAAGGTAAACTGCACGATCGTGACCAAAATGATTGAGCATTCCAATATCGATCAAGTAGTCACGATCGATGCGGGTCCGGCCCGGTAAAATTGGGAGGTCAATGGTAGCCTCAAATCATGACTGACAATGAGAGTGATAATCCCACGACAACAAATAGATCCGGAGGTTGCTTGGCTAACAGATAAAAGCTCATGGATTATCCAATGGGTGGTGTTGATGGGTAAGAGGTCATGTCCACGGATCCTATCGTGAGACATGGCATATAGAAAGAAAAGCTTGTCCCTAGACACCGTGGAAGTATCCACGCAGGAAAAGATGGTGTTGGCAAAGAGAGAACGGGCGTAGCGGTAACACGGGTGTATAATGTAGGAGGCGAGCGCCTCCAGAGGAAAGGTGGGATAGCGGGTGAATCGTTGCCAAACGCCATCATCCCAGAAGTAGGAATAGATATCAGACCGATCATGAGTGGGACATTCAACATAATGATCAGGGTGAGGGAAATTCAGTGAATTATTTAGCTTGGCAAAAGTCATGGTAAAGTTGGCATTAAAGGCGCGGAAAGCGAATCCCCAATCGTACACTTCGAGTGAAGAAAGGAACTCGAGGGTGAGTTTCCGATGGGTTGGGGCATAAGCACGAAGTAGGAAATCGCACCCAATGCAGTCGAAAAGTTTATTGACTCCCCTCAAAAGTTCTAAAGATTCGAGCATGGGGCGATCAGTGAAAAGGGTAGATCGCATGGGGCGAGGAAGAAGGGTGTGCAGACGTGCAGATTGCTCCTCAGATGATTGATTAATGCCAAGGAATGATGGAGGAAAAGGACCGTGTAGGTGGTGTCTGTGTGATGATGATGCAGGTTCTTTTCCCTTCCTAGACATGGTAATGATGTAGAAGAAGAACAATAATGCAGGGGATGGTGTCTATGATGATGATAATCCAAATATAGGAGACAGACACAAAATCAAGGCATCGTAGATGAGAAGAGTGGTATAAAGTTTGGAAAGAATTTACAGAGCAATGATGTGACTCCAAGATAGATGCACCCATGTAGATGTCTTGGCGAAATGCGGAGAGCCCGTCGCCACATTTCTCAGATGGAACGGTTTGGTTTTTGGGTTTTGGGAAATATGGGTTGGTATGGTTAGGGTTTTGGGGAATTTGGATGTAAGGCTTAATAGTTGGAGATGGGGGAGATGGTGTTCATGGTGTTGGGTAATGGTTGTGGGTTGATTTGGTTTCAAGAAATTGCTGGTGGAAGGCAAATTTGGTGTTTGGGTGTTGGGTTTCTTTTTATTTTTTCGAAATGGATCGCGTGGGGAAATGGTTGGCTTTATTGCGATGCAGCGAACCGATCGGGTGGAGTCCACCCGGTCGGGTCATTGCATCGGGTGTGTTCCAATTGAGAAATGAAGCTACATGTCACCCGATCGGGTGAGATTTCACCCGACCGGGTCACCGACTCTCAGAAAGTTCCCCTGGTTACTGTAATAATTCACCCGATCTGGTGGTGTATAACCCGGTCGGGTGAGGATGTTCCTGTACCAAATTTCAAAATTCTCTAAGTTTCGAAACAAGGACCCCCCAAGCTATAAATTTATACTAATATATTCCAATCGATCTTATTGAAAGCTAGTAAAGGGTTAGAACATGGGTTGCCTCCCACAAAGCGTTTGGTTATAGTCGATAGCTCGACTCCTTAATTTGTGTAAAATGCGGATCCGGGGGATTTGCAGCAGAGCTGTCGGTCGCTGAGTTTTCAACCGGAGAGATTGCTGGCTCGCTGATCATATAGTGCTTTAAGCGCTGCACATTGACCTTGAAGGGTTTTTCTCTTCCCATGATTTCAATGGCTCCATTTGGGAAGACCTTGGTGACTCGGAAAGGTCCCAACCAGCTAGACCTGAGCTTTCTGTGAAAAAGCCTCAGTCTTGAATTAAATAGGACAACTAAGTCTCCTTCCTTGAATTCCCTCTTCATGATACGCCAATCATGCCACCGCTTCATTTTCTCTTTGTAGATCCGGGCATTTTCGTATGCATTGAGCCGGATCTCATCATGTTCATTTAGCTGGAGTTGACGGTGGCTTCTCACCTCCTTGGCGTTGAAGTTCAGATTCCTGATTGCCCAAAATGCCTTATGCTCTAATTCGACAGGCAAATGACACGCCTTCCCATAGACAAGTCGATAAGGGGTCATGCCGATCAGAGTCTTAAATGCAGTTCGGTAGGCCTAGAGCGCATCTGAAAGCTTGGATGACTAATCCTTCCTAGAGCTAGCAACTGTCTTCTCTAGGATGCTTTTTATCTCCCGGTTTGAGACTTCCACCTGGCCGCTAGTTTGTGGATGATAAGCCTACCCAATTCGGTGCTGCACTCCGTACTTTTTCAAAAGAGCTTCAAATTTCTTCTCTATAAAGTGGCTCCCTCCATCACTAATCAGAACTCGAGGCACACCGAATCTCGGGAAGATATTGTTCTTCAAGAATTTGGCCACTAACCGGAAATCACTGGTGGGGCTAGCTATCACCTCCACCCACTTGGACACATAGTCCACGTCCACCAAGATGTACTGGTTACCAGAGGAAGAGGGAAACGGCCCCATGAAGTCGATCCCCCAAACATCGAAGATTTCAACTTCCAGGATGTAATGCTGTGGCATTTCGTTTCTCTTGGATATGTTTCCTGTCCTTTGGCACTTGTCGCAAGCCTGGACATATGCATAAGCGTCCCTGAAAAGTGTCGGCCAATAGAATCCACTTTGGAGAATCTTTGCCGTGGTCTTATAAGAACTTGCGTGGCCTCTGCATTGTTGATCATGGCAATGAGAAATAATGGAGGTCACCTCCATTTCAGGAATACACCTTCGTATCACCCCATCATTGCAAGTCTTGTATAGATAAGGGTCATCCTAATAGAATTTCTGAACTTCGTGAAAGCACTTCTTCTTTTGCTGATAGCTTACATTGTGGGGTACAATGGCACACGTGAGATAGTTGGCGACGTCGGCATACCACGGAGTCCAAGTAGAAGAAATAGAGAAAAGATGCTCATCAAGAAGTGATTCATCAATAGGAGTGGCATCCGGGTCGAAGGTAGATAATCTAGACAGATGGTCGACGACAACATTTTCCGCCCCTTTCTTGTCTTTGATTTCCAAGTCAAATTCTTGGAGGAGGAGAATCCACCTTATGAGGCATGACTTGGTCTCCTTCTTGCTCAAAAGGTACTTGAAGGCGGCATGATCGGTATGCACGATAACCTTAGTGCCCATAAGATACGACCAGAACTTATCCATGGAGTGGATGACGACTAGCAATTTCTTTTTCGTCGTCGTATAGTTCCTTTGAGCCTCGTCGAGGGTCTTGCTTGTATAATAAATGACATGCAGATTTTTGTCTTTCCTTTGCCCCAAGACGGCCCCAACTACATATTCTCTAACGTCGTACATCAATCCGAATGGTAGACCACATTCATGCGGTTGAATCATAGGTGCAGAAATAAGGGCTTGCTTCAAGAGGCGGAAGGCTTCCATACACTTGTCATCGAAGACGAAAGGTGTATCCTTCACGAGGAGCTGAGTCAAGGGCCTAGAAATTTTAGAGAAATCCTTTAAAAACCGGCGGTAGAATCTGGCATGCCCTAAGAAGCCACGGACTTCCCGAAGGTTAAGTGGAGGCGGAAGCTTTTCGATGACATCGACCTTTGCTTTGTCCACCTCAATCCCTCTTGAAGAGATAATGTGCCCCAACACGACCCCTTCTTGTACCATAAAGTGGCACTTCTCCCAATTTACAACTAGCCCTTTATCTTGGCATCTTTGTAGGACTTTAGCTAGGTTGTGGAGACACGAGTCAAACTCCGTTATATAAACGAAAAAAATCATCCATGAAGACTTCCATTATGTCCTGGGAGAAATCGGAGAAAATTGCGGACATCAATCTTTGAAAGGTGGCCGGGGCGTTGCAAAGCCCAAAGGGCATCCTCCTATAAGCATACGTCCCAAACGGACTTGTAAAAGTGGTCTTCTCTTGGTCATCTTGGTGGATGGGAATTTGCAGGAAGCCGGAGTATCCATCCGTGAAGCAAAAATAGTTGTGCTTGGCCAAGCTTTCAAGCATTTGATCAATAAAAGGGAGAGGATAATGATCTTTCCTCGTAGCTTTGTTTAATTTCCGGTAATCGATGCACATCTGATATCCGGTGACGGTCCTTGTGGGTATAAGCTCATTTTTCTTATTGCGAATGACTATCATTCCTCCCTTCTTGGTCACAACATGTACCGGGCTAACCCAACAGCGGTCGGAAATAGGATAGATAATCTCGGCCCGGAGAAGTCTAACAATCTCCTTCTTAACTACTTGCATCATAATGGGCTTCTATCTTCGTTGTGGCTCAATGGAAGTGGCTTGCTCGTCTTCAAGCAATATCCTATGCGGGCAAAGCCCCAAGCTTACTCCCTTCAAGTCCTCAATGACATACCCGAAAACATTCTTAAATCTCTTCAGAACATCAAGAAGTTTGTCAATCTGGTCTTCGGGTAGCGAAGAGTTCACAATGATTGGCTGCGTTGAATCCTTCCCCAAATATTCATATCTCAATCCCTGAGGTAACTCCCTCAGCTTGACTTCGGGTGGTCCAGATACATATTTTTCAAACTTTGTATCCTCCAATGAAAGAGCCTCTTTCCGGGTCTCCGGGATGCTAACATCCGGAACTTCACTTTTAACTATGGATCCGCAGGGCAAAGCTTTGCAAAGTGAGGAGGAGACCATGGAGGAAGGCTTTGGTTCCACCTCAGGTGTATGATAACTATCGGGCAGAAAAGCTTCAAAATGTAAGCAAGTCTCAATAGTAGATAGCTCTCCACTACCACCTCCAATTCCATAATGATCCCGAACTCAAGGGTGCTCTGTAGAGGACTTTAAGTAAAACATAGATTCCTTCTCACGACACTTGATAAGCCCTGCCAGATAATCCTTCAGACAAATCCCTCTATCAATGGGTAGATTACCCTCACTGAAGTCGGTATTGGGTATGTCAGTAATCACCATATCATCAGAAGGGGAAAAGACTGTCGCATCAGGATGCCGCTGGATATCATGATTCCTCTTCTGATTGTCCACTGCAGCTATCAGAAAAGATTGGATGCTCAGGGGTGCTTAGACATTCTGCGAGATACTGGACCAAATTTCTGGCATGGCGTGCATGTGCCTAGATATCTTCTGAAACGGCACATGATATTCTTGCAATAGAGTAGAAAACCTGCAAGAAAGGGAGAGAAAGAGAACTACAACAAAAGAGAAAACGTTAATAGCACAAGTTGTAGGAATGGAGAAATAAGAATGTTTACGACGGCATAGAGACATAGTCTACCACCACCCCTACAACGAATATGTACAATATATCCATGCAAAATTAAATGGGTGTAGAATGTGAAAATGATCACGGGGTGAGGATGTGAGCTAGTCTCAATGATGACAAGGTCCTAAGTGTAACAAGCACATTGCTTCCCTGGCAACGGCACCATAAAGCTTGACTGGCCACCTGTTTGAAACGCAACCGTGACCGGGATACTAGAATTAGAATTTATAAACCGCAAGCGTACGTCGTCGAAGTGTGTCTTGGGGGTCGATCACGGGGAGGCCTGTGTTGTACTTGCAAGCATTCAGGAACCAGATCACCTGGTGGATGAGCCAGCCAATTCTTGGATGGTTGTTATGATTGTAAACTAATAGAAAAGGTGTAAAAGGTAAAAAGGTAACCTAGGACTTTGGCTTCCGCCCAAATCGTGGATTCTCACTATTACCGTCGAAGGATAGGAATATGACCGAATGATAGGGTTTAGCGGTGAGACGTTGCCTTTAAAAGTGGTACCCATCGTCCCATGGGCCTGATATTCCGGTCGATGCCTAGGATGATACGCTAGGTATACCCGTCTTCGGACATGGGCATTCCCATGTCCAACACCATCCGACTTCGGGAGCACTAAGCTCACAACGATCGCTCTCAACATTTCGTCCAAGCAGTTCCCACGTGTAAGGACTCAATGTCTACGCTAGGGGGTAAGCTATGGCAAGAGAATCAAACTCCCGTTTTATTTCCGCTTGGCCCAACGGTCAAAGGTGGTCTTTTTTCCGCCGATGACAATGAAATGTCCCCACGTAACCATCAAAATCCCTATATCCGATCGGATCCCTAGACATATGGCCTTTCTAGGAAGAACCACGAAGGGGATTCCACCAATGTATCAGATTGAAGAACTACTCACTAAACATGGTAGAAAATACAATAAAAGAAGATATAACCATAAGAATAGAAATCAATCAATTGTTCACCATAGAAAATAGAAGCATAAACACTATATCAAAATATAAAGACGATCAAAGAACTTAAGAGTGTAATTCAAGCAGCTGAAAAATCCCTAAAACAGCTTTAAAAGTGGGGATTATATTTCGGGGAAAACCTAGCTCTATTTATACAAGTAGACAAGATGCCAGTGAATATTCCCACAAAAAGACAAAAACAGACATTCACCCGATCAGATGAGACTTCACCCAATCGGGTGAAACGCCGGAAAGATTTGTCTTCAGCTCTGGTAAATTTCACCCGATCACTGAACCGATCGGGTGAGTCTTGGATTTCTTGAGCTTGGGAAGCAGCTATAGGTGACCCGATCGGTTGAAAGTGCCGACCCGATCGGATCACAATACCTGACCCGATCGGTTGACAAGTCAACCTACCGGGTGAGCTTTGGCCTTTAAATCTGCACTCTGTCATTCATCCACATGATCAATGAACCGATCGGGTGGAACTGTTTCTTCTTCAGCACTGACACAGACTGCATGACCCGATCGGGTGGCTATTCCACCCGATCTGTTGAGAGCTGATACATTGTTATCTTTGATGAATGGCTCTTGAGATCTCGTGCGACATTTCCCGTTGCTCCGGGGACTCATGATGTTGGCCATATATGTCCCCTGCGTTAGCAATGTCCTGCAAATGCACATAAACTCAACGAAAGTAAAAAGAAACTAAAAACACAAAGAAACAGATACGAAATAACGAAAAGAGATGGAAAACAACGGAGAAGACGTGCGTGAATACATAAAATATAAACGCATGTCACCGATGAAGCTTGGTAAGGTCGCGGGCTTCGTTGGTGAGCTGGGGCAGTGGGAGGTTGGCGGTTGTAGGTGGCGTTTTGGTGTCAAGCGGAGGAGAGGTGGTGTGGGGTTTTGGCTAGAGGAGGAGGCCTGGGCTAAGGTTCGGCGATGGGGAAGTGGGTTGAGGAGGTGAGAGTGAATGGGTTTCTGGCTGAGAGGAGAAACGAGGTGGTCGGGTTCATGGGCTCCTGAGTGTCGAAGTGAAGGACGGAGATATGGAGGGCGCGTGGAGCTACGTGGCTGTGAAGGTGGTGGCCGAAGGGTAGAGGATTCGGAGAGTTGAGGCTGGTTCGATGGGTCGTTGGTAGAGGCTTCAGGGAGCAAGGAGGGCCATCGGAGCTCGGGGGTATGGGGCTGTCGAGCTTGAGGATGCTGGCTGCCGACGGTTTGTGATGGAGAGGAGGTGGAAGGTCACTGCGACGGGTCCATGCGGGTCTGTGGAAGTTACATGAGTGGCGCTTGGAGTTGGCATCGGGGTGAGTGGCTAAGGGGAGGCCGGTGGGTTTTGGTTTCGAGAGAGAGGGGGTTCGGCACTTGGACGTCGAAGAGGCGACGTGGTGAGGCGCGCGGGTTTGTTTGAAGGGGAGAGGAGGGGATGCACTGGGGTTTTAATAAGAAGAGAAGAAGAACGTGGAGAGGGCGCACGTCGTGCGGGATCGTGGGGGAGGTTATGATCCCATGCATGGGTTAGTTGAGGGGAGAGGGCGCACGTGGGTAGGGGAGATAGGATCAGTTAGTATAACAATTGTTAGGATATAATAAGAACATGTTTGTTAGGATGATAAAAATAATTAGTTTGAAATTAAGACTTAGTTACAAAGTATTAATAATAATAATAGTTAGGTTTAAAAGATAAAAGTTAGTTAACGAAATTAAAATTTGAATTTTAAAAAGAATAGTTTAAAAATAATAATAATCAGATTTACAACTTTGCCACTGGACATCCAAAAATTACAAAAAAAATACCGGGGCGATCGTGCCTTCGAGAGGATCGTAAATACGGGGTCCAATCGCGAGTCCGAACTATGGATAATACATTAAAAATCAAAGTGCAAAATACCCACAATCCAATACCACAAAGGGGGTACGTACGAAAATACGTACGATAGAAATGTGGCTGTTACACTCACACATCTTATGAGTTCTTGTAGTAGCCCTGATTCTTCAACTTATCTTTGAATACCTTGAACTTTATGAGTCTTTGAGGGAGCTCCCTCATCTTTAAGTTTGTGCTCCAAATCCTTAACTCTACATCTTCAAGCTTGAACTTCATTTCTTTGTCTTTTCATAGCTTACATGAAATCTTTGACTTGTTTACCATGTTGACTTGAATTCATTTTACTTAGTCTTGTGTACCTACACTCATAAATCTTATTAGCAGTACTAATTGTTTGCATATCATCAAAATATACTTGATGTAACTTAATATCTTAATAATTTGGAGATCAAAACTATAGCCACAACACTTCAACACAAAGAGCATCAACTTTAAGGCTATAGGTAAAAGTGCTTTATAAGTATTTTCTTACTTTTGTGATGTGTGTTTCTCTCTTGAGGAGAGATGTTGCACTCGAGCTTGTTTGAGGTGTTTGTCCTTCACCGAGTTCTGGTGTAACAAATACGTTGTAATTTTGTTCCAAGTAGAACGTGGTAGTGGATTTGTCCTTGAGAGGATGTGTGTCTAGACGAAGGACAAGTATGCTTGAACCAGGGTAACTGATTGCGTTTGTATTTGTCTCTCTCTGTGATTGCCTTTATATACTTGCAAATAATGTAGCTTCCATAACTCTTATTAATATCTTTATTTGCAAGTTATTGTTGATTAAGATTTTATTTGGTAACTTAAATTAATATCTGAGGTAGAATATTCTAGTGGGTTCTACAATTTTTATAAATACTATGCACTCCCACTCTAGTGTTCTATTTGTCGTCTCAGGTTCCAACAGAAACTTCCTATAAATTGTAAATATAATAAAAAAGTATATATACAAAACGATATACAAGTGTTTTCAAGAATAAATTAAATATAAATGTACCCAAAGTTACAAAATAATATTCTTTTAACTTACCATGCATTCCAAACATAATTGTTAATATCATGGTAGATCAATGGATTGGGCATCGACATCAGTCATCATTGAAAGATAAGTATTCTAATATTAGAATTTAATTCGCTTGCATCAATAATGGAAAAATGGTAATAAGGAAAATAAAACATAATAAAGTACCTTTTTCCTGCATCTCTGTATCAATAATATCCTTCTCAATAATAACCATCGGAATTCGTAGTGATGTCCTTAACTAATATTGAGTACAAATAAGGTCTCAACCATCTTTGATAGTAAAGAAATCTTAAAACAATCAAGAACCCTTCCACCAGTGCTAAATACTGATTCTGATGCAATTGTAGAGACATGAAGACTAAAATATCACATGCCATCTTTGAGAGAACTAGAAGTCTAGAACAATTCATCTTCTAAAATGTATGAACATCATACTTCTTCATAAGTGGTTACAATGACTCATTCAAATAATTCTCCAACTCACTAAAACTTGGCTTATTTTGACTAGTCATCCTCATCTTTTGTACATTGATTGTAAGAAATTTTCCTCAATTTTCATTTCTTGTGAAGGGGTATACATCATGCTTTTTTTAATCTGCGAAGAGCCGCTGATCTTTACAAAATTCACTTTGTGAAATTCTTCAAATATTGATTTAAGAACTTCTTGAACTTTAATAGCTAATAAATCACTAGATCTATCATTAAACACTTGCATAAAGGCAAATTGCACAAATTCCGACTTGTATCAAATGTCTAGTATGAAATGAATAAAGACGAACATATTTATCTTCTCAAAGTTCCCATAGTATGTACTTGTCATATTTCTCTTTCATAAGCCTACCCATTTTACCAATGTCATCATCTCTTCTTAGAGCTTTTGTCATGAAACAACTCACATTGCAAATTTGTTCCAAAAAATATTAGAAGTGAAGTTCTAGAAACACACAATGTAAGTTTACAAAAACGACGAAGAAATGTGCATAAAGAACTAGCAACCACCAAATCCTCATCACTTGGCATCTCTCCAACATCAGCTTTAGTCCTAATATATGAATCCATCTTCTTGTATCTTTCAAATGCCGATTAACAAATCATAGCTGCATTAAACATCAAATCTGTAGAATTCCATCCAGTTGATACATCCAAACACAAACTGTAACGACCACTTTTCGTTGTACGTTGTTCGTCCACGTGATTTTGACCGTGCACGTGTACGTTTTAGACTTTGTTTGTTTGTGAACACTTTTGTGTGATATGCCGTTGTGAACGTCTCTGAGAGTATTAAATAGTGGCACTAAATTGGAACGACGTTTCTGGAGTCGTTTTCCCACAATTTAAACTCATTCGATGAGACGTGTCGATTTTCACTTTTGACGGGAGACGTTTCTATTTTTAGTTTCGTCGTCCGACGTCAAAATTGAGATCCGTCTTCTTAGTTAGCTCACTTTCGACAACACGATCACCTCGATATTTATTTTATAATTTTTGGAGTTCATTTGACCACTTTAATATTTTTAACAAGTTTTATATTATTTTTAATAATTAATTTATAAATTATTTTCGGCCAAATAAAATTTATTTGAGTTTTAAATGTTTTAAAGAATTTTTGAGCCAATTTCCAGCTCATTTGGACCAAGTCAAATCCTTGGGTGAGTTGGAGAAGTTGAATTTCAAGTTTTAAATTATTTTAAACTTCTAATCCTATTAGATTTAGCCCTAGACCAAGTCAACACATCTATACTATATAAGCAACCCCTAGGAAGACCTATTTTCGCAAGAAATTAACCCTAGCCTCTTCCAAAACTCAAATTGGACGTTGCGACGATTCGTCGCAATGTTGCGACATTCAGCCCCCGCACCGACAAAAGAAAACGGCCCCGTTCCCCCGCTCCGACTGAAGCCCCGCTCCGCACCACAGCCGCTCCGCACGCTGCAGCAGCCGTCGCCCCCGTTCCCCCGCTCCGACCGAGAGAGACTCTCGGTCAGACCGAGGGAGACTCTCGGTCAGACCGAGGGCTCAACCCGCACATCACGCCCGCACCAACCCCGCTCCGTTCGCCCGCCTCCGCTCGTGCCTGACCGAGCGAGCCGCCCGCACCGACCGACGTTGCAATGATTGCAACGTTGCAACGTCGTAGCCCCCGCATTCTCAGTGCACGACCGACCCTCCCTACCGATCTGACCGAAGGAGACAGCCCCGCCCGCTGCTGCGACCGACCCAAAACGCTGCACAGCCCCGTTCCCCCGCAGTGACCGAGAGATCTCCCCGCACCGAGGCTGTACGACCGAGAGTCATTCGTCGCAACCCCGCATCCGTCGCACCACTTGCCTCCGTAGGCCCCCCAAGTTCTCCAGAGGTATTGTGGGTCCCCAAAAGGTCCCTAGGACTACTGTAGGCCCCACCTAGGTGCGTTCTCTTTGACGACTTGCCGCGTACGACTTCGTCGCACGTCGTAGCCCGTCGTCGCACGTGCTAGCTTTGGAATCTGGAATCGTCGCCCGGGTTGATTGCTCTGAAATTTCCAGCGAGGAATCTAATTGGAATCTGGACTTGGAGCGCGATCTTTTATTCCAACCCCCGGCGTCGCTACCCGACGCCGGTGTAGCTTTCGCGTCGTGTTGAGGTAACGCTTTGCACCCCTAGGACCCCAAACCCAATGCATGCTAATCAAGACTAAAATCAGTATTTTTAAAGTATTTTAAATGTTTTAAATTCACTAATCAAGATTAATAATATGGACTTTAGGCCGGTGGACTTGTGCATGTAGGATTATTGTGTTTTGGACTCGTTGGACGGTGTTGCTCAGACGTGATACTTGCAGGCAAGTGAAACTTGCCAAATCTTGCTTAGGGCCATGTTTTTAGGCCACTTACTTGTTTTTAGCGTAAAAGAGACTAGTCAGTGAAATGATAGCTGGCTAGACGCCAACTTGATCTAGTTTGACAACGAAACTAGATCCGTCACCTAAATGGTATAGCTTGACAACGAAGCTAGATCCAACCCCTTAAACTTGTTGATCATGCATGCTTAACTGTCACGTTTACTTTCTTTACCTGTACACTTTACTACTTGCCATGTCATGTCATCCATGCATTGAATGTCGCATTCGTAGCACACGCTACATA